>APFE030011341.1:66889-120874 GCA_000404065.3 Pinus taeda
GCTGCCCCAGACCCCATAAAGTGGGGTTACGGGTACCCCTCAAACCCCCTGTTAACTATGTGGAAAGAATATAACACAACCCAACATGGAGGATTGGCCTTACAGCAGTACCAACTTCTGCGGTGATCTGGATATGCCACTTTTAGAGGGGAGGATTATGATGATGGAGGTAAAAAAAGAAACAATTTTAATTTTTCATTTTTTACTATTTTTGAGATATATGTGTTCATGACATTATGATTTTATGAATTCAAAATTTAGACCAGAATGCCCTACCGGGATGTTCCCAATTTCTAGGCGCATTGCTCAGCAGTTTCATGTCACTCCTTATCAAGAAGGAAGCAGCAATAAGGAGGAGATCGTGTGGAACCTTAAGGGATTGACCCACGGTATTCCAGAGTATGCCCGGATGGGTGATGTCCCACACCAGTATCAGAGGCATACAGTGAGGGTATCAGATCAAATGTATCGACTGCTGACTCATGTAGTGCAAGCAGTTACATGATACCATGAGCATCATTAGTGCATAGGTCCAACATTCCACATTTTTTAGGCTTGCAGGCCACGAACGTATAAGGCCTGCGAGCCACTGATGTATTTTAACACACATATTAATTTTTGGGGTTTGTTGTATGACAAGAATTATCGACATATATATATATATATATATATATATAGATGCTATACTTCCTTACTTACTATGGTACAAATGTTTTGTGTTTTGAGTTTTTACATCTTTTGCAAATCTCTATCCAACACATAATTAGCTAATGCATCTGATAATGTATTCATGTGTCTAGGAATATGATGATATGTAATGTAATCAAAATTACTCACCAGTATACGAATACGTAGATACATTCTCAATATCTTAGGTTTTCTAATGGAATATTTCCCTTTGATTTGAAGAAAAACAAGCTGTGAATCAAGGTTGACAACCAATTCTCGGATGCCAAGGGCGATAGCTTTGGACAACAATTCGATAATTTTGTTATACTCAGTGATGTTATTAGTTGTTTGACCTAGAAAAATACCTTGAAGATCAATCAAATCACCATGGGGGTCATAAATAGCCCATGCTGCAGATGATAGATTCTGGGAACTACGGCAAGCACCATCAGTGAAACCGATGTGAGGAGACACCGACATCTGCAAAGCAGGAAGAAACATAATAAGTAGGAAATATGCTTACAGAATCAACACACCAAACCACACTATAAAAAAACGAATAACACACTATTGTACAAAAGTAACCATGTAAGATGACCTAAGCATAGTACTTTTTGAGATAAATCCCATTCTAGGGCTTGTCTAAGGGATTTCCGTAATAATCAATAAGCTCATAGGCCCCTTTCTGTAACACACATTTAATAATGTAGGGCCCATGCCACATGGGTTTGAACTGGCCTACCCCCAGCTTGTCATTAGCCTAATCATATAAAAGAACCAAATAGCCCTTAGAAAAAGCTCGAGGAGAAATAGACTAATCAAAATGGCACTTGACCTGCTTTTTCTGTGCTTCAATGACCAAAGTAGCGAGACAATGAGTCTCATCCAGTAGTGCTAGGTACAAGAGGTGCTCTTCCTGAGGTTAGGTATCGGGGACAAGTTCGACAGCCAGCTTGAGGGATAGAATTTTTTAGTCAATCGGTAAAATTGCTTCTAGACTGTAGACTAGCTAGAATAGTATGAATCTAGTTGCATCCTTGGTCAAGGTTTGGTAAGCCTACAGAGCTGAAAAGAGCATGAGATGCCAATTTGATTTATGCATCCCAATGGTGCGTTGAATCATCGTAACCAAGACTTTTTTCACAACTTCAACTTGGCAATTAGCCTAGGGGTAATACAGGGTTGAGCCATCATGGCGCAGACCCAACGTAGAAGTCAGCTCAACCATCATGTAAGATCGAAAATGGGAGCCATGGTCGAAGACAATGGCCTGAGGCACTCCAAACCTGGAAATAACATGATTGAATATAAATCGAGCCACCGTTTTACCATCCACAGAGTATGTAGGCATCGCTTTAGCCCATTGGGTGAAATAGTCGATAGAAACAATAATATACCCATGCCCCTTGATCAAACGAGGGTTACAAGTCATATAGTTGATGCCCCATTTGGGAAAAGGACCAATAGTAATAACGGGGTGTAGGTGAGTGGGTGGGATCAAATTCTTGGATGATAACAATCCACTTTGAATACTTGCCCCCCAGCAACTGACGAGTCACGATGTAGGTCATGGTGTTGCACTCTGAAATCAAGGTGGTAGTGTGTAGGAGAATGTAATGTTGAAAGCGTTGAAGAGCCTATACAGTAGCCAAAGCTAACTTCTTGACATGAGCATAACGCATTTTGGTGTCGATGAGGTTGTGACTGAGGTAAGAAATAACATGTTCATTACCTTCGTCATCGTCCTGTACTAGCACCATAGCGATTGCACTAAAGGTTGCAGTTAGATAAGGGAAGTAACCGCGATGATAGTTCAGGGGGTACAACAAAGGAGCATTGATGAAGATAGCCTTCAGGTCATCGAAAGACTTTTGGGCAGCCTCATCCCAAACAAATGGGGTTACTCTATTGAGAAACCAAGTGAACCCTAAATCTAGCTCAGCATAATTTGGTACAAAACGATGAAGGAAATTTTCTTTTCCCTGCAAACTGTGCAGTTGACGCAATGAAGATGGAGGGGGTAAATTAACTATGGCCTCAAATTTAAGAGGATCAAGGCAAATGCCTTATTTCAAAACGATAAAGCCAAGGAGTCATCCAAATTCGACGCAGAAGACACATTTGTGTAGATTCAACCAAATCTTGTAGTGTCCACAACAAAGAAAATTTGTTGGAGATGATCAGGGTGATCATGGCGTTTACGAGAATGAGTGGGGAGATCATCCAAGTAAGGTTGAAAGATGTTTTGAATGTCGTGAAAAGAATACGACATCGCTCTCTGAAACGTGGCCCCAACATTCTTAAGGCCAAAACAGATCTTTTTATATGCAAAGGTCTCCCACTGATAGATAAAGATTGTCTTATCTTAATCAGCCGGTGCAATATTTATCTGGTTGTAACCAAAAAAACCATCCATAAAGGAAAATAATTCACTATGAGCACATTCATCAATGATCTGGTCAATGAAGGGTGTGGGGTAATTATCCTTAGGAAAGACACAATTGAAATCACGATAATCAATGAAAATGTGATTAGCACCTTATTTATTTGTCATCGATGTGATATTCGCCACCTAATCTATAAGTGGGTTTGGATGAATAAATCCAGCTTTCAAAAAATTTTCAACCTCACCCTTAATAGCCACCACTTTTCTAGGTGCATTGGACGAAGCCATTGGCAGACGAGCTTTGCATGAGGATAAGTTTGAATCTCGTGTAGGACTATACTTGGGTCAATGCTAGGCATTTCTTCATATGACCATGCAAAAACATCCTAAAACTCTTGGAACAGACAAGTATAGATCTTGATCTCTTCTGCAGAACAAGTTACCCAGATATGGACATTTTCAATGACACCAGGTTTGACAGAAATATCAATTGGCATCATTTGGGTAATGTTACCCATGTTCCCTTCCAACCCAACTTCATGAGTCATGATTGATGTCTAAATTGGTAGGGATGGGAACTGAGAAGAGAACTCCTCAAGACAAGTAGGCATGATCATTGGGCCAAGCAAGAATAGGGAATGATGATGAGTGTCATTCCAAGGTACTTCCTATAGAGATATTACTTCCATAATACTCTCATAAAAAAGAAAAGTCTTGGCTAAGGGATTCAGAGATTTTGAAGAGCCAAGCCATAGGGATTGAGAATATGCATCGAGAGATGATATCGAAATAGGATGATCAGAGGATACCGAAGGTGAAGCCGAAATAATTTCCACGTAATCAATTTTAGTGGGACTTAATGGTACAACCTCATCCCATGCACCAACAAGATCCGGTGAAGGAATGACCCAAGCATCTATCATGTTGATAGAGGCAACATAAGGAGGTGGAAGCAGAAAAATGCCCATCAAGACAGCACCTTTAAAGAGTCCTACCCCCACACTCTCATAAGGAGCACTGGTGTGCTTGGAATACGGAACATTGCCATCCGAGGAGGAAGAGGCAAAGAAGGAAAGTTGGTTTACTGTGACTATCTTCACTTGATGCGGAAAATGAATCACGCGGAAAAGGGAGGAGGCTATAGCATGCATGGCATGGGTCCAGCTCTCTTTGAGTAGAATATTGTAGTAAAGGTTAGCGTCAATGATCTCTACTTTGACGTGTACTGTCTTGCTCTCCAAAGTAATGGAAAGGTTTGGAAGGACATTGAATAGTCACAAATCCCATCTGTCAAAGTATTCCAGAGTGTTGGGGGATTGGTTTATAGTAGGAGAACCAATTTCCTTTCAACAAGCGACAAACATGATGCAGGTAGAAGAACCTTCATCAATGATAGTCCTATGAATGGTTTTCTCATTTATGATCACCTAAATGAGAAAGGAAATATGATGAGGTAAATGTGGAACGTGGTTTTCCAGGTCAAAACAAATGAAATTAGAGTCATTTGAATCAATACCCCCAATAGCCGACAGTAACAATTTCTGCTGAGAATGATAGCTTTGAAGGACCTCGAGAGTAGACATAGTTGATGGTGTTGAGCCAAATCTTCAACAATGTTATAATGCTAAGTGGCTCGAGCATTGGGATTGTACGAGGATTTTCGTAGAACGCCTCAAGAAGGTGGTCAAATGGCGAAATCAAGATTAGGTCGCTCTATATGGAAAGGACTAGAAATGGATAGGGTAGAAGAAGAAGGGGTACCTTCTTTCTCTTTCCTACTGTCAGGGTAGGAGTTTGATAATATTTTGACTTGGTAGCCATGTTAATCGAGGTACTCATCATGAACACTTGTGAACCCGAGGAAGCAGATGACTGAGGCTGGTCTACCATTTGAGTTTGCTAGGATGGAATGGGCTCTTTCAAGACAATTGGGGTCCCTTTGAGAAAATGACTAAGTTCGGACCATCTGGGACAATCCTTAGTATAGTGATCTTCCTCATAGATGAGGCATGGATACTTGAGTTTCCATTGGGAAGCATCACTAACAGATGACTTAGGAGGACCCTTATTTGGGGCATTGAATTTACCCTTGTATTTTCCTTTCTTCTTACCTTTAGAGTATTTATCCACTACGGTAGATTGGACAGCATACACCTCCAAGGTTTTACCAGGTCCTGATGATTTGCGAGAGGAATAATTGGGAGCAGTGCTGGAGACCGACTTTTGTTTTGAGGAAGCTTTTGCAGGGTTCTGAGTCACTGAACCAATTACTCCATCAACAAGAGGTGTAGTCAGGGACTTAGATGTCATCATATTAGATGATGGTCTGGGTGCATTAGGCAACACATCATATAACATGCTGGATTATGAATAGAAGAGGTCTAGATACTGGGCACACACGATGGTTTGTTCCTCAGTGACACATCCACCCATAGCAATGTCCTCAGCAATTTTGTTGACAAATGATTTGGTGAACCACTCGGTCAACAATTGATCAATAATCTCAAACTCAATCAGATGGTGCCTACGTCTCCATTCATGGATGTGATCAGAGATGTGGGTTGTAGTGTCTTGCCTGAGCAACATTAGCAGATGGGTGCTAGTTTCATAGCAAATTGATAGCTAGAAATGTGTGAGAAAGGACATGGTGAGAGTGTTAAAGTCATGATATGTATTTTGAGGTAGCTCGATATACCATTTGGCTACAACACCTATAAGAATTCGTTGGAAAAGCTGAAGACAAATGGAATCATCAAGATAGGAATTCGAGGAGTAGTATAGGTGATATGTCATCACGTGGACTTATGGATCTTCTTTTTCTTTTCCTTCAAACCTCGGATAATTGCCTATAATCTTGGATGGAATTGAAGGCTAGAAATTGGGTCATTCGTGAGTCTAGACACATATAGCAATTCTAGTGTAGCCAAGAATGACAATTGGGTTTTGAAAGGCATTTGAGGTCAATAAAGGGCCCAACTAGCAGGGCCCATCCTTGCTAGTAAGGATTTCGTCCATATGGAATTTTATTTTTCCCCCACTGTAGGTTACCTTGCCCATAGAGAGGATTCTGACCTTGAAAGCCTTGAAACTTTCCAGCCATAGGCTATTGATAAGAAACATATGGGCTAAAAGGTTGTTGAGCCTACTAGCCTTGGACATATGGATTTTGCACCTGATGTCTCTAAGCATAAGGGTTTTGGAAATGCTACCCCTGGGCGAAAGGGTTTTAGACTTGCTGCCCTTAGACGTAAGGATTTTTCACTTGTTTCCCTTGGACACAAGGATTTTGGACCTACTGCCCTTGGACAAAAGGAGGCTGAACCTGTTGCCCTTGGACATAAGGATTTTGCGCTTGCTGCTGCAGGAATTGACCCTGGCCTTCCCTTGCAAGGGTTGACCCTATTGATATGAGTATAAGGGTTGTTGCTACCTGGGTTGACCTTGCTACTACAAGGGTTGACCTTGCATATGTAAAGATTGTCCCTGTGGCTGTAGAGGTTGACCTTGCGAAGGCATAGGCTGGGAGGATTGCAGTGCATACTGTACTTGCGGCTGCATGGTTTGTTGCAACAGTTGTAAGGGTTTCCCCTACATTTGTTGCAATTGTCCTTGCTATGACATCATTTGGCCTTGCTACTGCATGGATGGCCCTTGCTATAATGAAGGTTGAACTTGCTACTGCAGAACCTAGCCTTGCTGTTGCAAAGGCACTTGAATAGTTCTTGGAATGACAACTTGAAATTTCTTGAACTGTATCTGGCCATACCCACCAGGAGCAATGAAGGGACTAGGCTGGACATAAGGTCCAAGTTGAGGGATGTAGGGCAAATTAACCATATCTTGTGAACCATATGGAAAATAAGGAGGTTGGTACTAAACCTGAGCCATATTAGGTTGCTGGTACTAGATATTGCTTGGCCCATACGGACCAACAGGGTTCGGCTGTTAGTACTAGACATTGCTTGATCTAGAAGGACCAACAGGGTTTAGAATGGCACCCGAAGAGGGCTGGTTCATTCCAACCATGTGAGCTTGTGAACCACTCACTTTGGTTGTACTAGACATCATAGACACACTCGAACTTTGCCCCCCAAGTTGTGGCACAACTTGTCCACTCACTGAAGGGATCGAGGAACTGACAACGACATGACTTGAGATCATCGGTTGAACTGGATGGGTTACTTGGACCGACAAAAAAAGAGGATATGGAATGGTGGGTTGCACCAAGACTAAAGTAACTGCAAAAAGCACCATCGGTTCGGAGGTCGGGTTCCGAACGAATGGACCTAAGGTAGGCATAACACTAGATGCCCAGGTAGTGTTTTGATATAGTGATGAGGTAGTAGGCATGCCTAAAACCCACTAAGCTAAAGTCACATAATTATGCAATAACACAGGATGAACACTGGTCATAATGCTTCCTGTGTAAGGGCAACCTTTAGGAGGGAAAGGATATTCCTACTCCTCGACAGTGCGTGGAGTGGAAATCGCTGAGTGACCCGGAGAGGAGATTGGGATTTTTCCCTCCGATTCCATGGGTGAAAACAGACGACAACAGAATATCGAAGATGTTTGAGGGGATAATTCCAAATGAATACCTGGCTGATCATACAGAATGTACGGATGTTGTGGTGATATCACAACCAGATCAAACAAAGGATTCAGAGGATAAACAACCATTCCAAGCTAACCTTCAGAAGTCGGTGGACTCTAGGGAGTTTGGATAGGATTATCTAGAGATTTCAGGCCAATGTTAGAATGTGACCTAGTATTTGAAGGGGGAGGACGATATGACAAAGGTTGAATACTTAGCAAAATTCCAAGCTCGACACCTTGGTCCCCAAGTGACTGTGGCAATTCAGGAAAAGGCTCCTGAGACAATATTTTAGATAGAGGAGAGGAAGAGGAAATAGGCAAACTAGTTGGTTCAGCCACGATTATTTTGTCTCAAATAACCATAAGAGAGATTAATTTCAAGGCTTTAAAATGTATTTAAAGGTATACTCATGATGTGGTCTAGGAAAATACTAACAGGGATGTTATATGATCGTGGGCAAATTTTTTAAGACGCAAAAAGAAACTAGTGCTCTTTCATGTTTTAAGAGTCGAGAAAGAAGCAAAGGTGACTCTATCACTTTTGGTTTGAAATGATCTTGAAAGGACAAGTGCTCAAGTGATATTTTATATTTAGGGAGTCAAAAAGATCAAAATGACTACTCAGGATGATCTAGGCAAAAATAATTACCAAGTAACCATGAACTACATAATACATCCAAGCGAACTGAGAAGTACGGGTAAGCAATCTCCCCAAATGTTGTGTTCGGTCTATCATGTTTACAAGGTGGAAAACTCAAATTCCTAGGGATAAAGGATTGCAACCTAGTGTAGTATCCCTTTATATACACAATGGTACGGGGAGCACAAGTCCATACTAGCGCTATCTAGTGCGGAAGCAAACAACAGCTGCTAGGTTTAAAGATGTCAGAACACATCTCTAGCCTAGACCTTCTAAATGTGATCATTAGGTTTCAAATGTACCTTAGGCTAATTGAATACATTTTAGAGTTTATCTTGGAATTATGTCTTAGTTTTCAAGCCTTATCGATGTGACTTGAAAGCACCAATATGCAGCTAAATGAGAAAGGACCCTTTCAATGCAATGAATTGTCTACACTAATGAGAGTATAAAACACACTCAAATGCAACAAAACAAGCAATCGAAAGCAAACTAACATTTTCACTATTTCGCTTTTGAAAACAAAATGATGAAAAAATCTTTCTAATTCCTATCTTTCCTATCAAACGCACTTCAAGTAGTCCTTTCACTAGTAAAGAGAATTCATTTCTTTTCCAATGCAAATGATGGTGCAACTCTAAGCTTCAACAATGCTAACTAATATAACATATCGATTCAACAAACTAGAATCATGTACTTTCAATGAAATGACGGAAAGAATCTTTCACAAACACTTCACACTTCAATGAAACATTTCCAATACAATAAATCACAAGCAAATGCAAATCACAAAAGACATTTCCTTTCAAACCAGTGAAACAAAGACTCAACCAAAAAGAAGATGAGTAATGTGATCTATGCCCGAAAAAAGAGACACTCAATCAACAAATGAAACTTTTCAAACTTGTTAAATTGAAATCATAGCGACAAAAAGACTAATCAAAGGAAATGGAAGGAGCAATTTTGACTATTGACTTGACTTGCTAAGCATGAAAACAGGTGAATGGATGATGACCTAGATTCCCTAGGGTTATACACCATCAAAGAACTCAAGAAACCAAGTGAAAAAAATGCAAATCAAACAAGCATGAAAACCAAGCTAAAAGATCTTTCCAATAAGGGAGAACACAGTCAAAAGAAGCTGAGAGACAAAAATCATAAGGGAATGGCACACTGGCTATGACCTAGGTGAAACCCTAATCTTCACCTATAGGAATCGGCATGACTACACGACTGAAAACAAGTGCTAGGAGGGAGCCGGTGTGACTGTTTTTGAGAAACTCACACTAATCGTCACTACTATCAAAAACATAAACGTGTTGACCGAGGATTCAAGGAAAAAAATAAAAAATTTCAAAGGCTAAAACCAGACTTGCCACTATAGATTTCAGGCGCAAGGTAGTAAACCAGGCAAAGCAAAGAACACTAAAGGGAAATGGTGATACTAGAAAAGTTGACACAAAACCATAAAATGAAAATCAATCAAATAGAAGGATTGGCTCCCCAGCGAGTCACCAATTTGTGGTGCAGGTAAATTCTAGTGCGAACACAAACAACTCCTCTAGCCTGAGAGAGCGGGTCTAGCCACAAAAAAACAATCTATGGAAAAACGCCTTAAGCTAGAATCAATTAAGAGGGCCTACCTCTTAGAACGCTATTCCACTTGGTGATGATCCTACTTCCTCACTCCAGTTATCTTCCATTTCCTTCCTTAGAATACCTGAAACAAGCAAACAAACAACAACAAAAAACGTGATAGCATACAATATTGTATTCAGCCTACTTAAGAGGTCAAGGAACATTAAGCCATAAATATGTAAAATAACACTTCATGTAGGAAATCAATCAATAATTGTATTCATATGAATCAGAAAGATATTACAACCAATGCCTTGACGTTTCTGGTCTCCTCCGACGTATCTGGGTTCCCATGCCCCTACTAGCATCTCATTGATAGCCCCAATAATGGAAGTTTTAAGGCCTCTTCCATCTAGTCTCAAACCAAACCAAAACACACTATTCTCCCTCAAACATACACTAGAAAGCTAAAATCTATAGATGTCATGATGATCATTCAAACTCACTCCAAAAATAGTTTAGCTTGAGAAAAGAGTGGTTTATATAGATTAGATGGATGGGAGATGGTTCCTCTCATCATGGGAGAAGGTCTTATCTCTTGAGTTTGTTCCATCCTAATAGGGGAAAGGAGCCCAAACTAAATTCCTCAACTCCATCTAGCCCAACCATCTACCAGACTTCCGTTATGAACCTTCTTGAGTTGGAAGCTTCGACTCCATATTTAAAAAACTTTCTAAAAGAGGATTAATGCGACTGGAAAAGGGCTTAGTCGCTCCGTACGACGCTAGGGCTAGTTTTAATCTCTGCAAATAGGCATGAGGAGGAAACTGGTCAGTAGCCCCAGTCTTGTAAACTGGAATAAAGGAAGATTCTTGGGAAGTGATGCAAAGGAGAATTATTTTTCTCATGAAGAGGGACATACTGGGAGTTTCTTCAAGATGGGAAAGCATGTAGGTTCACTGTAGAGGTCCTCCAGGTCATGGACAGGGAGTACATGGACAATGACAAAATGTTGTGTAACAGTTGGTGAGGTCGGTCTTGCAAAGGTTCAACTAGTTCGAGCCCTAACTCCTTATACACCGACTTCATTGGGGACATGCACAAAAAGACAGAGAAAAAGTAGACCACTCAAATACCACTAATCTAGGTTTATATAGGAACAAAATGAAATATAGATTTAAATAGAAACACAGAGCTATAGTGAAAGCTAAACTTCAAATTCATTGATAATAAAATACTGAAACGTTTTTACATGCAAAATGAAAATAAACTAGCTCAGGTGATGGTATCTTATCTTTGAGAAGAGATGTGGTAGGTATATGCCTTCTTAACTTTGTTACAATGAGGCTCAAAGGCCTATTTATTATTGAGAAACAATGGAAAACCCTAAACATCCAAAAACCTAACCCTGGGAGATGAAGCACCAAACATTTGTAGGCCTCGTTGGGGTAAATTGGTACATCAAATTCCCAGGTTTGTAACTTTGGCATACGATCTCCATTTGACACATATGATACCTCATTAGAAATATCTATTTGAGGACTACAAATTTAGACTACAAAGCCTTATTAAAAGGGATGGGTTTTCCCATTTTCTAAACAAACATCGTTTATGGCCTCAAAATGGCTCTGAAAGTTTAGGACCCAAAAAAATACCAAAAATAGTAAAATGTGCTACAATTAAGGACACTGAAAGAATCAATGGTGGGGGTCCAAGTGGAATAGGTGGGTGGACACCAGTATCCATCTGGATCATGTGTCATATCAAATGAGGACACAATGAATGACGTGGGACATCAGGTACTCAAATTTTGACTTAATTTAATAGGAAAAATTGATATAGTGGAATTTTTTGATGTTTCCATATTTTTTTCACAATATTATTAAAATTTATAGTGTATTATCTAATCTTTGATAGAAATTAATACATGTTTTTTATTATTTTAGATGGATATTGGAGCAAATGCAGAGCCTAAACCTTCAACTGCAAAAAGAAAAAGATATGTACGTGGATCTGAACCTAAAACTATTAAATCACATATCAGATAGTGGGTGGAAGAGGACATGACAATGGATATTGAAGGCACAACAAATGATTGCACTGAACAAGAGGTTGGTCAAGACTATAGTACATGGGATGAATACTTTGAGAAAATTATTGTTTATGGATATTCTATATGTTGTGGACAGAAACAATTCAAATGAGCACAAATACATTACATAGATGGCGAGCTTCCAGTGGGTAGCATACCTCCTACAATCAATTTGAATGCAATAGGAATTGTGATAAGATATTTTCCAATGTGAATTAAATAACATGTATTCTTCTTTTAAACATGGTTTTATATTATTTAAATAATTAATTTTTTCTTACTTATTACTTACCGGATAAGGTTGTTTGTTTAAGGTTTCTTGGAGCACTAACTTCCATACTAGAGGCGATGATCATTTATCTAATGATACAGCTAACACAAATTTGTGCTTATATATCAACTTAGAAGATGAGGAATTTATGAAAACATGTAACAAAACAAGAACCAATTTAGAGATGAATAATTTGCTTAAAGACAATGGGAAGGTGCACTACATACCCTATGACAATGAATGTGACGGAGATGATGTCTTTCCCTTGAGTTTGAGATCAATTTACAAAGAAACATTTGATCGTCAATTATATTACACTTAGCCCAATGATCAAAAACTACCTATAGTCTATGAGGTGTTTCAATTTTTGGGATATAACTACATGTTACGACCCTCCAATATTCATGGAGCGAATCTAGGCCTCTTTACTATCCAAAATTTCCATGTGGGATATAAACATAGAAAAAATTCATAACAAACCACTAGGAGATTGATACCATACTATGGTCAGTAATATTACAGCTTGAATGGAGAAGGATAACATAATATAAGCATAACATGTCAGCATATGGACTAAATTTGAATATGTGTAAACATCATCTCCAATTGGAAAGTGAAAAAGAAATGAATAGAAGTAATCTTATGTATATATATGGATGTACATACACAAAAACTTATTGCATGATTTATAAATAGTTGTAAGGGAAGGGACCTTACTGCCAGACCAAATTGTCAATTTGTTGAGGTTATAAATGAAAAAGATGGAGATATGGAAAGAGAGGTTGATAGATTGATAATGGTTGAGGCTATTATGGACCTTACCATTGGGTATGAGTTATTGATTAATTATCCCTTCTTAAAATGCACTCATGCGCAAAAGAAAAGGGAAGAACAAGGTCTCCCTAACGATTTTCTTAAAGGCAAGAAGAGTAATATTGAAGAGAACACTACCAGCTAAGAAATTTGAAGAGCTGATGAGATTAGAATGCATTGATGACATGCCACCTAGCCTTAATGATGGCGATCATAGTGAAAATGCAATGCATGAAGAAGGATTGGATGAAATGCTTACAATTTTCTTTGGGGATGGAAACAATGATAATGATAATGATCATATGGTTGACAATAATGATGATAGCACGAGTAATTTCCAATAACATAATATTGATGATAAAAACTTGAAATACTCAATCAAGAAAGAAGATAAGACACATGTGTTTATATCAGGTGAAAGTTGAACCTCAAAACTTGCATGCACATTAATATTATTATAAATAAAGTCACTATTTGGTTGGTCAGACAAAGGATTCACTACTCTACTAAAGTGAGTTGAAATCCATTTCTTACTTTACATTGTCAATTGGTGTACTTAATCCATAAATATTCACTAACTCAGTTTATATTTATTGAAGGGGATTTTAAAACCATATATTATATATAAACAGACCTAGTATAGCTTGAAATATCAAATATGTTCAACATAAGACAAACATTCAATTGATTAAATCTCGGGTAGTCTTACAAGGCACTAAAAACTAAAATATTCCCTTGAGATAATGTGTTGCCATCAACTTGCAAAGAAGAATTTCAGTGGTTTGTTGAGTTATGGATTGAATATAAGTAAATTCATTCATGTAAAATTGATTGCATTTTATATAGAGATAAATATCAAGACAATCTAGAATGCCCAGTATGTAAAGAGAAGAGATATCATACAAATTTAAAAGTTCCTATAGTTCCAAAGAAGGTTTTAAATCACATACCCATTATACCTAGACTTCAACGAATGTTTTGTTGCAAGTCACTTGTACAATTGATGGAGTTGTTATCCTATACAATTTCCTAGGCTGAGGAGTAGAGCGAAAGAGGTAACATCAAACCACTTTCAGTTCAGTGGCTAGCCCTAATGAACCAAAGAGTGATCTATAAAAGTATTTGTCAATGAATAACTATAAAGAAAAATGTTTTAGGCTAGATATGCAAGTTTTGTTTTGAGTATTTGTGAATTTAGGGTTTTTTTGTTTGTTGGACTAGGGTTTAGAGCAGGTAATTAGGTCAAGGCTTCAAGTATATAGTGAAAAGTATAAAAAGGAGCTAAATATCAGTGTGCTATAGTGAACTTAAAGTGTTGTTAATGTAGTATAGGTCTGAGAGTTTAAGAAAACATAATCAGCATGTAAAAGCATGAATTCATTAGTTTTAGAAGAAAAGAGACACAAGCATGATTTCCAGATAAACAGAGCTTAAATCTAAGATTTATGTCTATATAACTGTAAGTAAATTCATAGGAAGAAGATAAAGAATGTAAAGAGAGATGATTTATCCATTAGAAAATGATAAGAAAAGAAAAAAACACCATAGAATCACTGAACTAGAATTCCTTAAATTTAGCTACAATTGCTCCTGTATTAGTTGTAAGAGAACATAAGATACAAGCCTTCTCCATAAAAGTCCAACCATTCTTTCTAAATGAGAAATGATACGTATAAACTCAATTGAAACAATTCCCTACCTTCAAGAGTTGAATTCCTAGGTGTTGGAACTGTTTCCAATATTCTCTCAACCAACAGGTGAGAGTGAGAAGGTCAAATACAAACACTTCTTGTAGATTTTGTTTTGGATTTTGCTTCCTTAATGAGGCTTAATAAACCATAAAAACAACCTATCATGCCTATTTATTCATGATTACATCATATAACCTTGAACTAACTTCAATTACATCAAGAGTTTTGACTTTGACCAAGTCAAACTGAAAACTAGGAAATTTACACAGTGAAATTTAAATGAAAAACATAGAAATATGCAAAAGCACAACACCCAGTTTGAGCCCCCTTTAAGGTGATTTTCTAAGTTCCCAATGAATATATTAAAGACTAGTCAACTATATTTTCAAGTCTAGTTTCCATAACACCATGAATTTTTTAAAATTACCCATGGGAAGGGCTTGAAACATTCATTCTCCCAAGGTGTCTCCAGAAGCACAACGCTTGTCAAAAAGAGGGGCAAGATGCTAATTTTTTACCCCTTTTTCCTCTTTTTCTCAAAATTTGATCCCTCTCTGAAAGATATTATGAAATGAGTTATGATAGGATGTCATGAGCTTTCCAAAACTGCAAACCATTTGTCATTTGGATGCCTAAGGAAAAATCGCAGCGTCTGTAACTAACCAATTTTCTAAATTAGGCACCAAAATAGCCAAAAAACCAAAAATACTCAGAACTCCTCCAAAATTGGTCATGATCTACAAAATGAAGTATGTTAAGCCTTCATGGATGCTTCAGCAAGCATCTCTAAGTTATCCATCTCATTTTTTTCTTTTCGGTTTTCTTTGAGCTTGTTTTCTAACTGTTTGACCTTGATGTTACAAATCATATTTTTGGTTTGATAGTGATGTGCCATGTGCCTAAGTAGTTTGTTATCTCTGTTGGATTTTTCAAGAATATTTTCCAAGTGGTCATTGACCTTATCTAACCAATACTCTATGTCCTCATTGATCTCTAATGCAATTCTGTCCTCCATGTCTAGGTCTTCATCTAGCAAAGTGTGTTTTTTCTCCTCTTTCAATGCCTTCTTGAGTTCTTTGGTCCTTGGCCTCTTTTTCTTGCATTGTTTTTCAGTTTCCTCAGGTTTACTAGACTCCAATACTGCTTTTCCTTTGTCTTCTTTCTACAACAATTTAGCTTTCTCTTTATCCATAATGAGTTGTCTAGCTTCTAGCGAACTATTTTCTTGTTCTAAGAATGAGATAACAAACCTTTCCCTTGCCATGTTGTCCATGAGTTCCCTGATCTGAGAATATTTCTCTTTGATAGTCTACTACATGTTGAAGGCACATTTTATGTTTCCAACTCCACCAACTCAAATTCATGCTCAATCAAGTCTTTATCCTATATCTGTGATCCCTGTTTTGCTGATGTAGAAGGCTCGGCCCCTTTCTCAACACGAGAAGTAAACACAAGCATTTTTCCCCTTTGATACATCCTAGTCACCTTAGGTCTAGGTTCTTTAGGAACCTCCACTAATTGGATTGATGATCCTACCTCCATCTACTATGTTGGCATTTTTGCATGCTTAACTGAAACATTAGTCTCATGCCATTTCAAAGTTGTCTCCATGAAAGAATCCCATGTCATGTTTTTCTCTGCAAGCTGATGGAGAACTACATTCTTTATCAAACTATGATGAAAAAGACTAGGATAGTGTTCTTTGTTTTTCACCTCTATCTTCTCAGACATTTTGACAAGGATTCTACACAGATAACTACACATGTTGAGAGTTTTTTGAGTTGTTAAGTGCATCGGAAGCCAGATATGATAGGCATACCATCTAGAAAACCTTCCCTCATAGGTGAAAATTTTCATGACAACTTTCATTAATGGAGCATACTTCTCCAACAGGTACCTAAATGGGATGATGCATGTATGAGTCTCCCTGTAGGGTGTTTCCCAGATGGACTTGTAATGTTCAAGGTCCAAGTTCATGCCGTTAAACTAGTATTCTCCATGGTCATGTATCCCTGTAGTAAGTGAAATAGCAGCGACTAAAAATGTGAACTCATCCCCAACTATGATGGCCCTTTCCCCTTCCAAATGAGTGGCGATCCAATCTATCAACTGTTCATGAAAACCTACTTCACATACCATTTTTCAAAACTATATACAATTTACATCTTCAAATCGCTGCTTGATGAAGGGTGATGTGTTGATTTCATTGCAGTTGGTAGGCTCATATCTGATAATTTTGCCTCCTTTATGGTGTTTTTTTCCTCTCTGGTGAAGAATCTCCCTCCATGATGATAGAAACCCTTTTGAACAATTTGAGCCTTTCTTCTGGAACCTTTGAGACTGAAATCATGAAGAACTTGTGAAAGTTCATCATGCGAATGTCAAAGAGTTGCTTGTCATGATTCATTTAATGTTGGATTTACACATGATGATGATGGACCTTGAAACCCTAATGACTTAAGGAAGAAATGAGACTAATTGGAATGGTAATGATGATTATTGATATAATAAAAACATCCTTTTTATTATGATGCCTTCATCTAAGTGAGGTAGGCGACTAGCATATGTGATTTTTCCAAAAGAATGAAAAAATTCCTAGACAAACTAGCCATTGACCAAATTTTACTCTGTAAACCTAGTGACATAATAAAATTTGACCTTGAGACTCCTGATAGACTTGGTAAAAGAATATTTTATCACTGATGGAAGGAAGACAAGACTGACACTAATATTGGCTCCAGCGAGGAATTGCAGCTCCTTGGAGGTGTCAAGAACATCGTAGACCAAGTAGCCTTATTCATTGGGCAATGGAGTCAAAATGTAGAACACTAAATTGAAACTGAAAATTAACTAACCATTTGACATGATAGGATGGTAAAAATAAATTAAACACAACCGCTAATCAAAGAATCCTTATGGCCTTCTCCTCGAGCTTCAAACTCCTAATATAACCACTTAGATACTGGAACATAAAAGACACACCAGTATATATAATGGTGATGAGAGTTTTCAGAACTTATTTCAAACATGGTAGTGCTTGAGAAGCCTACCATTGATCGCTCCTCCTGAATAATCTTCTCCATTCATTTCCTCCAATAGGAAAGCATTCTTCACTCTAAAAGTTGAAATTATGTAGGATCCCTTCCATAAGTTTTCAAATTTGCCATGTTTGCCTTTTTCTTCATGTATAGCATCCCAGTGAAGAACCACATCTCCTAAATTGAAATTGTCTTCCTTGGTCTTGCGATTATAGATATTTTTTATTATTTCCTGAAGTTTAGAGGTGTTTTGAAAAAATTCCTCTCTATCCTGCTATAGATGGATCATGTGGTTTATCCTTCTTTGCATATCATTGGTTTCATTGTCCAATTCCTGCAAAATTCTCATCACTGGGATAAAAAGCGATGAAGGAAAAACTATGTCAATCCCATACACCAACTGAAAAGGAGACATACATATTTATTTCTTAGTATTGACTCTATCCACCCATAAAGAATTAATGAGCTTTTTGTGCCAGTTCTTCTTGTTCACTTATAAAACTTTCTTGATGATGTGGATCAAAAGACTTGTTGGAAGGTTTAGCCAAACCATTCCCTTTGTGGATGATAAGTAGTGGAATGTCCCAATAAAATATGGTACTTAGCACAAAACCCCACCATCATTTTTGACTTGAAGGAAGCAGCATTATCAGTGATTATTTTCTGTGGGTAGCCAAATATTGACAAATATTATATTCAATATATTGAATGATAACAAAATCAGTAGCTTTCCTAGTTGGGATTGCCTTGATCCATTTTTTGAAGTAGTCTGTGGTTGTCAAAATCCATTTTTTATGTGCTGACGATGAAGGATGGATCTCGCCAATGAAGTCAAGGCCCCACTGCTGAAAAGGAGATGAAATTGAAATTGGCTGCAAGGGTAATGGCAAAAGTTTTCTTTTTCCTTGGAAAAACTGACATTCATGACAACTCATCACTGTTTTATATACATAAAAAAAAAGAGTAGGCCAATCGAAACTAGCCCTTAATATATTAATTGTTGTAGTCTTCCAAAAGCTATGGCCACCAGAGTCTCCTTTCTGAAAATCTTTCATCACATCCTTTGCTTCATTTTCTACCAAACAGTTCACCAACACACCACCAGGGTCTTTCCAGTATAAAATACCATCAAGAATATAATACTTTTAAGATTTCAACTTTAAAGATTTATTTTTACCTTTGGGAACTTCTGGTGGAGGATTTAAATGCTGCAAGATATAAACAATGTTGGAATACCATGGAGATGAAATGAACATATCAGACACCTATAAGTATGAGTCCTCTTCTTCTTCTTCTTCAGAAAGTTCTTCAATCAAATTTATGTCTAGTGCATGTATATTATACTCATCCATAAGCTTAGCCAAACCTTGTTCCTTGATGAGATTTGTGGGCTTTATCTCTAAATCATACTCCAAGATGGTTGCAATCCATTTTCACCTTCTACCTTTAGGATCAGTTTGCACGAGAATTCCTTTTACCGCTACTATGGGAACATAAGAAATGGTGTGAGAATGCAGAATATAAACTCGAAAATATTTGAGAGCTTTCACCAATGTCAAGGCTTGCTTCTCAATGATGTTGTATCTAAGTGTTGCATCTCTTATGGTGCGACTGAAGAATGCTATAGGGCTGCTCATTTTTCCAATCTTTCTTTTGCATTAGGACTACTGCTAATGTATGCTCAGAGGCAAATGAAAAAATGATGAAATTTGAAGTTTAGTATGGACTAATCAAAATAGGAGAGTAGATAATGCAAATTTGACTGCATGGAAGGATTTCTTAGCCTCTAAAGACCACTTTACCTTGCTATCATTTTTTAGCTTGTCTGTCATCTCTTTTAAATGCTTAGCGAGATTGGTGATGAATCTTCTCAAAAACTTGATTTTCCCATTAAAAGGCTGAATTCCGTTCTTGTTCCTTGGGAAATATAATTGCTTAATGGATTGAACTCTTGCAGGATCAATGCAAATTTCGTCCTTGGAGATGATGTGTCCGAGCAGCTTACCTTCTTCCATGGCGAATAGGCTCATCTTTGGATTGAGTGAAATACCAAATTTCTACATTTCTAAAAAATAATTCTCAAATGATGTAAATGATCTTCATCAAAATTGGAAAAAACTGTGAGATCATCTAAATATATAACCAGAAATAGATCCTTTTCATTAGTGAAAGCTATGTACATCGCCCGCTGAAAAGTCGCTCCTAAATTATTTAATGCAAATGGCATCTTGGCATACATGAATGTACCCCATGGTATTGTGAAGGTTTTTTTTAGATGATCATCTTTATGCACCAAAATCTAATTGTACCTAAAATATCCATCTAGCAATGACATCCTGGAAGACCCAACTACCCTCTAAAGTATATGATCCATCTTTGGCAGGGGATAATTATTTTTCAGGAACACTTTGTTTAAATATCTGAAATCAATGCAAAGATGAATCTCCCTATTCTTGTTTTTTACTGACACTAGATTAGACACCCGTTTAGAAAATCGAATAGGAACTATGATACCAGACTCATAAATTATATTTACCTCTTTTTCAATTGATGGTAGTAGCTTAGGATTAATCGTTCTTAGTTTCTGGCGAAATAGCTTTCAATCATACTTGACCAGAATAGTGTGCTGAATAATATTCTTGTGATAAACCTTCATATTTGAATAGTCCCAAGCAAATACATCAGGAAAATTCTGTCATTAAAGCTATGTACTTACTTTTCATTTCAGGAGATAAGGACTTTGACAAATTGACCATCTTAGGCTTGTCAACTACACCAATGTTTACATCTTCAACACCTTTCTCTGTAGGAACCATGGTGGGCTTTTTGGAAACATCGTCACTATCAAACAACTCTTCCAAAGGTACAAGGCCTCTTGGAATGTTGTTGTCCTTCAGCTGCAATATTTCAATCTCAACTGATTGAATCTTTTTCATTCATATTGGATGTATCATCAATGCGAGATTCTGAAATTCTCATTCCAATTGCAGAAAATTGTTGATCTATTTGTTATTCCAAAACACTTGCCAAAATCTCATATTATTAGGAACAACTGGGTGATGTTTGAAATGGATAGGATACTTTTTATTGGAGCAAATAACAATCTTCACCATACTAGCTTCAGTAGAAAGTGAATCAACTATAACATTCTAAGTTCTAGGAATAAGAGACAAAGTATATTCTGTAAAATTTTTGAGGATGTCAAGTACAACATTGCAATAAGCTCTCATTCTTGGATGCTTGGCTTGGTATTCCCCTTTTACTTGTTGATTACCAACTCGAAGTCACCATAAACATAAATTTACTTTGCTCCCAACTTTTTCAGAATCTTGAGGCTAGCAACCAATGCCTCATACTCTGCATCATTGTTTGAGTAATCAAAAGTTAACTTGTAAGAACTCATTCTTACATTGTGTGGAATTTTATATGAATGATGTAATGGACCATGAATCCAAACACCAATCCTGACTCCTTCTTTTCCCAATGCACTATCAAACTCCATGGTCCAAAGACAGTTTTCTTCATCCAAAAAAAGGATTTATGAAGGCTGAACTGTCTGGTCTTTAGGAAGATGGTTAGTTGTTTCAAGACACTTTGTTTTCTACACTATCTCAGCAATCTTTTCAAGAGGTTTTCCTAGCTGCAAACACTCTTCATTCTTCTCTTTCCCTTCAACAATCATAACTTTCTGCACACTAGTTATAACATTTGGAACTTATAAAATTTCTACAAGCTGACTTTCATCATCGACTGAATTCATATCACTATACAAAATGAAAGAATCAAGATCAGTATGCACAACATGTATAGGGTGATTGATTGGTTTTTCCTTACTACTAGTCATGAATTTCATCTCCTTTTCCCAATAGATTTTTCTAAGTTGCCCAAATACTGGGATAGTAGCATATGAAAAGTCAAGTTGTAGAGTGCCTTTTAGTTTTGCTCCCCAAGACCTTGAAATAGAAATACCAAACCGAGGAGAAATATCAATGACCACTACATCCATCAACACATTCTTGGTAGGAATTTGGTCCAAGGACACTACGAAATCTTTGATGAGGCCAAGACATTGCACTCTACCTGAATCAAAAGAGTAGAGGTCATGATAAGGTCAAGTGATACTTAGTCCTAGTTTGTCCATGATGACTTTAGGCATAAGATTATGTGAGGCACCGAAATCTAACATGGTTTTATGGAGGATAAATTCATAAATTTTGAGACTAAGATAAAATGGTGGAATTTCACTATCTTTGGGACTTCCTTCTAAGGTTGGATCAAAAAGAATTGTTGGCTCATCATCAGCCACATTTACTATATCTGACATTTTGTCAATCTTAAGCATTTTTGCAATCTGAAACTTATATTTATCATTCTTCATTAATTCAATGAGAGGAATTGAAACTTTCAACCTAGAAATTTCACTTACCAAAATAAAAAGGTTAGATTGATTTTCTACCTCTTTTGCAACGATGTCCTTCTTTTCAATATCCCCTTTAGCCTTGAGATTCCTTCTTATGAATTTCACTTTGAAACTCCTTATCTTTTCTCACATTGTTGGTAGAGGCCTAAATGGTTTTATCCTAGCTCAATATGACAATCACTTTTTCTTTATTCTGATTAGCAAGAGCTACTTCTTTGCTTGGTGTGTCTTTCTGTACATTTTGCCTCTTCTAGTTCAATGTAACAAGTACATTTATGTTCCTCAAGTTGTATTTCTTTTGCCAATGACTAAGAGCATTCTGATATCCTCTTTGGTATTCTTTAATTTGTATAGCCCATAGATCATCACTTGCAAGTACAAGTTGATGATCACTTGGTATGAAGGATTCTTCAGAAAACTGATCTTCTGTCAAAAAGGTAGGAAACTCATCTTCTTCAAAGAAATGATTTTCTTCTACAATCTCTTCTTCATCTTCTTCCTGGCCTTCGGTATAATTTTGTTGAAATGGTTCTCTTACTTGTCCTTGAGGATCTTGATTTTGCTACTCTTTTGTCTATTTCTGAAAAATCATTGTTGTTGGCTATGCAAGTTTGGATTCCTCACTAAAGGCTCTGTGTGTCGATCAGTTATGGACATTCTATCCATGATCCTTTCCATGGTTTTGATCGAAGTGTCAAGATTTACATCTGAAGATGATGAGGGTTCTTCTTTAAAAACAACTTTCTTCTCAATGCTTTCAGGCTTTGATTTGGATTTCTTAATGGGCAGAATAGCTTCGAAACTCACTGCATTTCGCTACATTTCTTCAAGAGTTACAGTGCCTCTCTCCCTAACTTGACATGCCATGTCTGGGTGGAAAGTATTGGGATAATGGAAAAGTGCTAGACTAGGTGGAGGTTTCATGTCATCAGGAATAGAATTGTATACCAAATTGAATCTTTTTGTGAACTCTTGGACTGTCTCATTTTGATTCCTTTTCATAGAATTGTACTCAACCAAAATCTGTAGTGGACTTTTCTTTTCTTACCAATGTGCTAAGAACAATTTTATCAGTCTCTGATAATTATTAATAGAATTAGCAGTCAAATTGCGAAACCATTTATTAACCTCTGGAAAAACTCTGAGCTATTGTTCTCATTTTAGCATCATCCTCATCAATTTCTTCCAGGTTGATAAAATCTACCAATTTATAAACATGATGTTGGGTTTTTGTTGGTTTGTTGGGGCCTAAACCAGGTTCGAAGTTAATTAGACAAACAAATACCTGTACTACTAGCCCTTTCGGTAATAGTCCACAGAGCGCAGACTGAGGTCTCAACCGAAGTAGTATGGGGGGTGTTGGAACCAAGTTTCCACACCCTTGACATGCCTGAGAGGTTGAACTAGTCCAACTGTTAGTCCCTTCGTGCATGTTGCTTCGCACACTTCCCATGCTTTCATGCCCTAATATACTGACCTTCGCACAGCCCTAACTAGGGGTTGTGGAGCTTCCGTGCTGTTGGAGCAACATTTTGTGCTATTCCCCTAAGTCGCACCTGAGATATTACTTATCTTCCTATGCCTAGTCAATTATCTTCATGTAAATGGATGTCTTACATTATATTTATTTATACGACACATTCATAAGAGTTCGCGCAACAAATAAATAGTACACTTGCAATTTAAACCCAATCATACATTAAAATAGGGAAAGATACACAGTAATATGGTAAAATTCTCTTTATTAATTCTTCCAATGATTATAAACTTGACCTGCCATGTGCACTCAGCTGCAGGGGTCCGCACACTCAGCTGCGGACTACTAGGCCTCTGTGCACTCAGTTGCATAGCCTTCTCCTACTCTACGACCCAAAGACACACTTTACACTTTGACTCAGTCTCTGAGAATCATCATGCTTCCATTTTATTAGTTATGCTATACACTTAGAGCCTCACTCTATTTATACAATCCCATGGTCCGCGGACCATGGGTAGGTCTATCAAGCTGACATTACATTCCAAAAATGAGGGCGGACAACCCTATGACTTTATTATAACTTCATTCTCTGCGCCCATAATCCGCAGAGCTTTTATAAAAGACTTGGTCAAAACTTAGGCTTTAAGCCCCAAAACATGCCTTAGGGGGATTCTATGCCCAATAGACCCCCAACACAAACATCATGACTCACTCTCGAGTCACACTATCAACACAGAGTCCCTCCAACTCTATCCAAATTGCTGCAAGGTTGGCAGCACACTGAGCGATTGCCTACTGGATCTCTTGTACGCATTGTTCTGAGACTGGGGTGTCATAACTACTTTCTTACATCTGTGCCTGTGTTCCCTGCATCTGTACGAGCTTGCCTTCAATTGCTATTGTGATGGTGAAGACCTCGTCGATCCAAGGTAGAAAGTGTGCCTTTAGGACTGCTTCTTTGTGCCGTACCTCATCCACCTGTTCTTTCAGCGCTTTGGCCTATTGCATCCGCGCAAGCCTCTGAGTGAGGGCCACTGTCTGCGTAGTTCCTTTCACATTGTCATACTGCTAATGGAGTTCTCGCACCTCTATCTCTAAGCACTAGATCTTGGGGTCCTTCTGCAGATTCGTGAGGACCTCAAATGAATCCTCCAACATTCTAGTGTAGTCTCTCACTACACTACCGATCTCATCCAACCCCACTATAATAACACTAATGCGTTGTTCTCTTACTTTCAGAGGGGTGGATGACTGCACCTTTAACCGCAGCTCTACGATATGAAAGTTTAGCTCTAGTTGAACCTTTGTCAATTCCTCCCACACCTTGTGCACCCCTGCTGCTAGCCTGTGGATGTGCACCTCTATTGGTGTGTCTGTTGTGATGGCCAGCTCAAGGACACTTTGACAAGCTTCATCCAGTACTTGTACCAGCTGCTAATTATGCGACACCATTTCGTCGCGCTGCAAGCTCAACTGTTCCATGTTGATTTTCTATTCTCTTAGTACTTAGAGCGTGCGACTCTCCCTAGCCCACAGTTCTGCAGTAATCGCATCCTGCAGAACATATAATGTCTCCCGCGGGAGTGCAGCCATGTTGATGCTGATACCCTTCATTGCACTAATCATAGGCCTGTCGGCCTCATTTGTTGTCACCAGTGCCGCTTCTAGCAACACTATGGTATTTTTCAACTGAGTGCGCATTATCTGCTCTGTTGTCATTGTATTGACTGTGAGGTTGGTCGAAAGGGTACCAACCTAAGGAGTTCACACCTGCAACTCCTACAGCTACACTCTGAGGGCCTTGATCATATTCTCATTCTCCGGCAGAAAATTCTGGGGGGCCTCCGAGGTGACATCATGCACTATCTCACTGATGTTGTGTAGATCACCCTTGGTAAGGGTGATCGGGTCAATAGACAACTTCTATGCCTTGACCTTCTTGCGCAACCCTATCCACTCAATTGAGTGTTGGTGCTTCAACTGTGTTGATGCGGGTTGTGGGTCTGCGCCTCCCTCCTCTTCCTCTACTTACTGCCCATGGGAAGGTGACTTTTGGCCCTTGTATGCCTTCGTGGCTACCTCTTTCATTGTTGCTACTGTTGCGACATTTTTCTGTTGAGCCATTGTCTGTGTAGCGTCCCGTGCCTCTTGTGCTTTTGCTGTCACTTCCTCCTTCCTTCTCTTCTCTGCCAATTTCACCATGCATATTTTGGCCTCCTCTTTCTTCCTCTGCACCACAAACTTTTCTATAGCCATGATATCTGGAGCGTGCCACTTCGGCGGCCACGTATCTAGTACATTAAATATTACATCATCCGTGGCTACAAAGGGTAGCTCTCTCCATTTATTAATCAGGTCCTTGCACGCTCTGATGTATATGTTGTGGAGGTCTGCCTTAAACTTTGCAAAACTTTGGAGGCTATTGTAGATAATGGGTGATAACCGCAGCTTGCAGTTGATCCCCATTCTGAGGTTCATCTCCATGAACACCTAAAATATCTTAATGTCATGGATCTGGTTTGCATCCTTTATGGCCTAGAGCGAAGTGTACTTTGTAGCCTCCGGCAGATCTGTGTCAAATGTGGGGAACTGGCTGTCCCCCCACAATTCCCCTACCACAAGCACTATGGACAGCAGAAGCCATGCATAGTGGAACCTTTCACCTTGTTCCTAAGCTTCATGACAATTCTCCAAGAATTCCTTGTAGAGGAACTCAAACTAGTTAAACTGGACCCCCTCCATGCACTGCGCAGCAAGTGCTACCACCAGCACAGGTACCTTGTTTATGCCTCATTTGCGTATAACCTTACCTGCTAGTATTTGGGTCACCACTCTTACTACTTTGTCATTGATGCTAGATATGGCGTAGCCCCTTTTCTTCTTTTCCAGTTTATATTTCTTCTTCATGACCTTCGTGATGGCCAAGTCACTACTTTTCCCCTCCGAGATATCTGGGGGGTCCTCTCCTTTGCATGGTAGCTAGGTGATGCAGTGAATCAAGTGTTCCGTGATAGGGATGGGCTCCTCTAGCCACATACACCCACCATTCACCAGGCAGAGCAGCTGCCTGATGATGAAAATTTTTATTGGGGTGTGGTGGAAATGTGGCACCAAAAGCAGGTTTAGTATCCCTACGTTTTCCACTCCGTGCAACCACTTTCGTGGCTCTAATTCGGTAAACACCGCCGTGGTGTTCTATGTAGGCTTCATGAGTTGCATGGTCTTTAGGTGGGGGAACTTCTCATTGTCAGTGAGGTCCCAATATTCAAATTTTAAGCTAGGCACTCGTCCTAGGTGTGTGCCCTCAAAAATGATGTTGTCTGGGAGGAGCGGGGTTTGAAGAGAGCTCTTTCTTTCTTGAAGATCCTTGGATAGTTTAGCCTTCCCCTTCCATGAGGGGATATAGGCTGGCAACTTTGTTTGAGGGTGCGTAGGTTCAGTTTTCTCCTCCACTCCTTCATCCTTGTCTTCTTCGATGATCAGGTCCTCCAAGTCTTCCTCCTCCTCATCAGTTTCTATGTTAATGACTTTCCCGTTCTCCTCCATCGTAAGCTTGGTGTGCAGTGGGTTTTGTGGGGACACAAGTATGGGAACCTTCGCCTATTTATCTTTCTTTGGTCTTAGCATGCATGGTGATTTTAGGGATTTCTGCCACAATTCTGACACCTTTAGGGGCATCCCCTACAGTGAGGGCTGACATGGCCTCTTCGGCAGTCATCTATATAATTTCCATAACTTCCTCAGATGTTGCCATTGCATTTGACCATAAATCTATTGCTTGTGTACTTAGGGGCTCAATTAACCCTCTACACAGGTCAAACAAGGCTCTACTCAGCCTATGTGGGGTATACAACTGCTCAATTTCCAAATAGCCAAGTTTTTTTGGCTGGGAAACCTTTGTAATCTATAGCGCCTTTTTAATTTGAATTTGACTGTTCCCCCCAAATATTGTTCATTAATGCTTCCTTAGCGGTAGATTTTCCCAAATCTTGCCCATAAATCACATCTTAAATTCCTACCATTTGCTCCATTTGGTTTCAAGTCGAGCATCACATCGTGAATAATGACCCCAATGGTCACTTTCTAGCCAACCCATGTGGCAGCGCAGCCCCCCTTACACAGTTGTGGACCTTGTGACTATTTTCTTCTGTGCGTAGCTCCAACATCATGTAGCTCCTAGGCAGAATAGTTATAGTCCCGCACCTCATTTCAACTACCTGGAGTGCTAAGGCTGTACTTCCCTCAGCTAGTCAGGTGGTCACGCCACTTGTATATGATTGCCTCCGATCATTTGTCACTCTTCCTGGGAAATACCCACCTTTTATTGTTATTGGCGGCGTCACGCACTTTGTCATCGGCAACGTACCACCTTGGTTGATTCTCTTGGTAATGTGTGGTCCAAGTTAAGGCATCAAACTGATCAATTGGCAACGAGTCCTAAAACTTTTTAGCATGATCGTGTGCACCCTATGTTATCACCCAGGTCTTCCTATCGAGAAAATCTTCCTTTATCTCATCCTCCAGCTTTTTGACTTTCGCTTCTACCAGAGCACTTTTCTTCCTTAATCACACCCTTTCTTTCTCAAGTTCTTGGAATCTAAAATTGCCTTGTTGGATTTCTTCTTCCAAGGTTTCGCAAACAGTCATATCTACCAGTGCTGCCATGCGCGGACTAGGCATTTCATGCTCTATGGGGCTTACAGTGTTTGCTTCATACTCCAGCCTCAGTAGTGCCTGCGCCGTTGGGTTCTTACACGGGGTCCTATAAGCCCATAGAATCGCTGATATGTGCAGGTCCCAGTCAGTCCACTTCACATTGTGGACCTTGTTCAGTGCTTCGCAAACTTTGTTAAAGGATTCTGTGTGGATAACCTTCTATGCAGTTGGCCTTTCCATACTCTGTGGTTCTAATCAAAGGGGTTGTTCATGCCATTGCCTTGCCCACACCTACTTACTGACCTTGTCTTCTAACCCGAAGACTATATTCATCCGCACAGGTTTCGCACCATATGCCTACATCCATCTAGATAGGTGGGCGCACGGATCGTTTTGTCCGACAATATTGTTTGTTAATCACATATGAGGCTTCCTAAACTGCATGTGCATCATCCTTCTGCATTCATGCCAGTCCTCAAAACTTCTTTGGTGCATACCCCACCACCTCACGGCCCATGGGAATAGCACGTAGTACCCATTTCAAAGCTTCAAAATGTTGTTGTTCTAGCATGTCACTTTCAAATCTGTTCAGGAAGTCATCTACTTCACTTAACCTGTCATACATAGGAATATCCCTCACCTCCATTGATATGCAGTGCAACAATCTCGTCATCATGTTATAGTTCAACGTGGTTATCTCGTGTAACCGGTTCTATCATCGTTCTATTTCCTCGTTTGAATATGATGTGCATGAGCTTTCACGCTCCCATGAGATTTGTCCATCCACGATCAGATTCACCCAGTCTTGCTCTCACACGGTTATCTTGTAGATTCAGTCCAAGTCATCATCGCTATCGTAGTCACACACTAGCTCTATGTAGCGTGATCCTTCTGCAGGGTCTAAACATATAACAAGGCGCAGAGACTTTTTCTCAAAAATCATCTTACGCTTATTCAAATTTATCACCCCATTCATGTTAGTGGCCCAATCTATTCCTAATAGCGCGGGGTAGGGATTGTTGTCATCAACAATCTCTATCACTTCGAAATCTGCTAGCGCAATTACTCCTTCGATATCTACTATGATTCCCTACAATCACCCCATAGGTAGGATCTTTTTCTAGTTCGCCATGCATAGTTGGATTGGAGACCATTATAGTGTACGCCTTCCCATGTGCTCCCTTGTCTGCTTCGGCAGGATGTTTGCGTCCGATGCTAGATCCAGAATCACTTGGTCCATCTCATATTCTCTAATCTGTGTGGTTAATCTCATCCCCCTTTCTGTTCATGTTGTGTTCTTTCTGAGCTTCCGGACCATGCGTGGTTCTCCCTGTGTTGTCCCAATGCATCTATTTATGAGTTCTTGCAGCCCCTTTATAGCCTTGTTGTCGTGCAGCAGCTTCATGCATATTTCTAGGAATGTGGTGAGCATCGATGGTTCCATTTCCGGCTCTAGTCTGTCTTTACTTCCTGAAGAGGAGGCATCAATGAACCTCCTCTTGGATTCCATGAAGGTCTCCTTAGCATGCTCCAAATCAAACTTTGGTTCCTTCTTTGGAGCCTTGCGAATCCAAGTAATTTCTTTAGGCTGCTTGCCTTTGTCATCCCCTATCGTAATTCCACTTCGAAGCACAATATTCACATTAGGTTCTTCCTTGTGCAGCTCAGACCTCATCATTTGTAGGTTCTATGTCAGGGGAGGTTGGAGTGCTCCTTTATCATGCAACCTTACTATCAGCGTGGGACAATCCTCTATCTCGTGATCAAACAATGTACAATACAAACATGATGGCCATGTTGGATTTGTACACTCATGGGCATAATGTCCTGGCCCTCCACAATTGTAACATATCAGTTGTCTGCGACCTCTTCCTGATCTTCCTCCACCTCGGCCTCATCCGTGCCCCTGAAACCGGTTCACGCCATCCCTGCATTCTGATCAAGTGGCCACGTTTTGGCCTGAAATTTGTAGGTAGAAGTTTGATCCTTCATTAGCTCATAACTTCTACAGGTGCGCTCATCATGTCCCACTAATCTATAGAAATTATCGAACAAGTATTGTGAATTTTTCATGTACTTTTGTAATAAATGGCAGTTATCTATAGCATGCTTTTCTCTTATCTAAAAATTTGTACACCATAGTGCAGGCGCCGCGCTTGGTCCTGCGTGTGCCTCCGGTCTCAATGGCATTGTCCCTCCTCTCGCGAGGTAATTCACAAACACTGAGAAGTGGTCCTTGTCATTTCCTTGTCCCTTGCACTTTATGCACCATACCTCATCACGCACTTTTGGGTGAGATGTCATGTCATGTTTCAAACTCTGCAACTCAAGGCATAAGTTTTTCAACTGTGCATGAATTTGCTAAACTCCCAAGTTGGGATCTTGTATCGGGGTCTTGTGCAATCTCATCGTGACCTCCAAGGCCTCAGCCTAAGTTGTTAGCCTTTGTTGTGATAGCGCATTCCTTAGATGTGGCGTTAACAATGCTACAAACCATTTGCGGTTTGGTCCATCCGTCAATGTCATGTTAGCTACATGAATTGTGCACTTTGGTCTCTTATCCAACTCCTAAGGGTTCTTGCCTGGTAGCATTTTGATTTCCTTGAACCCAATGATCGACTGTGCCACTGAATTTGGCCTAATAAATTCTTTGCTTAGTGCAGCTTGGATATCTACAATCCCCGCATTCAGATTGTCATTGGAATGCTTAATGTACCAGGTCACTGCCCGATCCTACAGAGTGCTGACCAATATTGCCTTCTTGATATTGTCATCTGTGACTCCCTACGCTTCCCATACATATTTTATCACGAACCAAAACTGGTTCGGATCTTCATTCCCTACTCCCTTAAACACTGGCAACTTTACCGTGCTTGCCATATTGCTTCGCGGTGGTGGCGAAGGTGGTATGGGCAAAGATGGGGGTGAAGACAGTGAAACTAGCGATGGTGTGGGTGGGGGTGGTATGCACGGAATTCTTTGCCTTATCAAATTGATTGTACTTCTTGGTGAGACCTTCACAAGCTCTTCTTCGCCCCTCGCAAAGGTGAAATCAAGGGGTTAGTTTCTAGTTCTATATTATTCTCCCACTATGCATAGCCCCAAACATCAATTTATTTGCATAACCCATTTTTCACACAATAGCATTTTAATCCAAGTGTTCAAAGATTTAACGTACTTACCTCACGGCCCTTTGAAGAAGCGTCATTTTGCCTCGCTATAGCTAACTATAGTATCCACTGCGAACTTGGTGATGAATCCTCCCATAATTCGATCGAACCAATGATTAATAATGTGTGCAATATTATCCTTCAATGCTTCCAATCTGCGCACCAATTTTGGAGTCCACACAATAGGTTTGTCGAGTTTACACCTTCCTTGGCTATCTGCTAGCTTCGCAATACACTCGTACAGCTTAGTGGGGAAAGATGCGAAGAAAATTTCGTGGATCTCTATATAGAAGTAGCAGTCTAACCACTCATCCTTTGATAGTCATGGATTCTTGTTTTCTTGCACCACGAACTCGTGAATATTTTTCTCCAACGAATCTTCAATTCCTTTCTTTGTCAGATTCCAGTGATATGAGATCAGACATCTCTATACAGATCTCAGTCCTGGTAACGAAACTATTTGTTGGCTTGTTGGGGCCTGACCCAAGTTTGGAGTTTATTAGCCAAGCAAATCCCTGTACTACTGGCCCATTCTGCAACAGTCCGCAGAGCGCGGACCGAGGTCTCACCTGAAGCAGTATGGGGGGGGTGCTGGAATTAGGTTTTTACACCCTTGAGATGTCTAAGAGGTTGAACTAGTCCAACTATTAGTCCATTTGTGCAAGTTGCTTCATGCACTTCCCAAGCCTTCGCACCCTGATATACTTGCCTTCACGCAGCCCTAACCAGGGGTTGTGGAGCTTTCGCGGTGCTGGAGCAACGTTCTACGCTATTCCCCTAAGTCGCACTTGAGATATTACTTATCTTCCTATGCCTAGTCAATTGTCTTCCTGTAAATATATATCTTACATTATATTTATTTATACAACACATTCATAAGAGTTCGCACAACAAATAAATAGTACACTTGCAATTTAAACCCAATCATACATTAAAATAGGGAAAGATACACAGTAATATGGCAAACTTCTCTTTATTAATTTTTCCAATGATTACAGACTCGACCTGCCCCGTGCACTTAGCTACGGACTACTAGGCCTCTATGCATTTAGCTGAAGAGCCTTTTCCTACTCTACGACCCAAAGACACACTTTAAAATTCGACTCAGTCTCTTAGACTCATTATGCTTCCATTTTATTAGTTATGCTATACACTTAGAGCCTCGCTCTATTTATACAATCCCATAGTTCGCAGACCATGGGTAGGTCTATCAAGCTGACATTACATTACAAAAATGAAGGTGAACAACCCTGTGGCTCTATTATAACTTCATGCTCTGTGCCCATAATTCTCGGAGCTTTTGCAAAATACTTGGTTAAAACTTGGGCTTTAGCCCCAAAACATGCCTTGGGGAGATTCCATGCCCAATAGCTATGATTTCTGAGCTTCCATCAAATAGATGGAGTCTTTGACCATACTTTTGAGGTAAAGAAGCAAGTTGAGCAGGTAGGATAAGAGGTGCAAATCGTGCCATGATTGTTGGAGGTGGTGGAGGTACTACAATGGGCACTGTAGGTAAATATGATGACACTAATGGAGGTGGTGGAAGAAAGGATGAGGTGGCTAAGGTATTTGGAGATGTAGTAGATGTATTTGGAGGTGTAGTAGAGGAAGAAACAATAGTTAAATATTCAAGCTAATACTAAATGTAGGACTTTTCAGTAGTGATTTGGAGCTTGCCAGCAAGACTTTGAAGTTTTTCAAAATTCAACCACAACTCATGATCAACTCTAGTAGATAGAGACTCTGAAGAAAGGGAATGAGATTCAAATTTCAGAGGTTAAGATATCACTTCAGAAATGCAAGACTCAAATTTTGATCTTGAAAGATACAATTCTAACTAATTATCAAAAGGAAGCTGCTCAAAAGAAAAAATATTTTTAGGCAAAGAAGTTGTTCTTTTAATTTTTCGAATTAAACTTTTAGTGATAGTTAGTCTAAGTAATCTAAGCAATTTTTCAAGATCTTCAAGAATAAAAGGTGGATTTGGGTCAGGATTTGACCCGGTATATCTTTTAGGAGCTAGAATTTTTTCACACCTTAAGATTGATGAAATTTGTAAAATCAGCCTATCATTGGATACTGGAAACTGTCAACTACAGAACCACTTCTCTTGAAAGATCTAAAATAATTCCCATGAATGATTTATTAGTCATGTCTCTGGCAACAACGCCAAAAATTTTATCACCTACAATTTCCTAGGTTAAGGAGGAGATCAAAAAAGTTAACCTCGAACCACTTTCAGTTCAGTAGCTAGCCCTACTAAACTAGAGAGGGATCTTTCAAAGGATTTGTCAATGAATAACTGTAAAGAAAATTTTTTTGGGCTATATATGCAAGTTTTGTTTTGATTATTTGTGAATTTAAGGTTTTTGTTTGCTGGACTAGGGTTTAGAGCATGTAATTAGGTCAAGGCTTCAAGTATGCAGTGACACGTATAAAAGGGAACTAGATATCAGTGTGTTATGGTGAACTTAAAGTGTTTTAAATGTAGTATAGATATGAGAATTTAAGAAAACATAATGAGCATGTAAAAGCATGAATTCATTAGTTTTAGAAGAAAAGAGACACAAGCATGATTTCCAGATAAATAGAGCTTAAATCTAAGATTTATGTCTATATAATTGCAAGGAAATTCATAGGAAGAAGATAAAGCATGTAAAGAGAAATTATTTATTCATTAGAAACTAATAGGAAACAAAAACAACACCATAGAATCACTGAACTAGAATTCCTAAAATGTAGTTGCAAATGCTCCTGTATTAGTTGTAAGAGAACATAAGATACAATCCTTCTCCAAAAAAGTCCAACCCTTCTCTCTGAATGAGAAATGATACATATAGACTCAATTGAACCACTTCCCCACCTTCAAGAGTCAAATTCCTAGGTGTTGGAACTGTTTCCAAGATTATCTCAACCAACAGGTGAGAGTGAGAAGGTCAAATACAAACACTTCTTGTAGACTTTGTTTTGGATTTTGCTTCCTTAGTGAGGCCTAATAAACCATAAAAAAACCCTATAATGTCTATTTATTCATTCTTACATCATCTAACCTCTAACTAACTTCAATTACATCAAGAGTTTTGACTTTGACCAAGTCAAGCTGAAAACTAGGAAATTCACACAGTGAAATTTAAATTAAAAACACAGAAATTTGCAGAAATGCAGTGCCGACGTTGAGGCCACTTTAAGGTGCCTTCCTGAGGTCTAAATGAATATCTGAAAGAACGGTCAACTATATTTTCAAGTCGAGTTTACATAACACCTTTACGTTTTGAAAATGACCCATGGGAAGCCCTTCAAAATTTCATTCTCCCAAGGTGTCTCTAGAAGCGCAACACCTATCAAAAAGAGGGGCATAATGCTAATTTTTTTACCCCTTTTTCCTCTTTTTCTCAAAATTTGAGCGCTCTCTGAAAAATATGATGAAATGGGTTTTGAGAGGATGCCATGAGCTTTCTAAAACTACAAATTATTTTTCATTTGGATGCCTTAGGAAAAAGCACAACGCCTAGCTAACTAATTTTCTAAATTAGACACCAAAATAGCCAAAAAACCAAAAATGCTCAGAATTCCTCCAAAATTGGTCACAAACTGCAAAATTAAGTATGTTAAGCCATAATTGATGCTTAATCAAGCATCTCTAAGTTATCCCTCTCATTTTTTTCTTTTAGGGTTTCTTTGAGCTTGTTTTCCAACTGTTTGACCTTGATGTTACAAATCATATTTATGGTTTGATAGCAATGTGCCATGTGCCTAAGTAGTTTGTTATCTTTGTTGGCTTTGTCAAGAATATTTCCCAAGCGGTCATTGACCGTATCTAACCAATACTTTCTGTCCTCATTGATCTCTAATGCAATTTTGTCCCCATGTCTAGGTCTTCATCTAGCAAAATGTGTTTTTTCTCCTCTTTCAATGCCTTCTTGAGTCCTTTGGTCCTTGGCCTCTTTTTCTTGCCTTTTTTTTCAGTTTCCATAGGTTCACTAGACTCCAATATTGCTTTGCCTTTTCCTACTTTCTGCAACAATTTAGCTTTATTTTTCTCCATAATGAGTTGTCTAGCTTTTAGCTGACCGTTTTCTTATTCTAAGAATGATATAACAAACCTTTCTCTTGCCATGTTGTCCATGAGTTCTCTAATCTGAGAATATTTATCTTTGATAGTCTACTAAATGTTTGAAGGCACATTTTATGTTTCCAAGTCCACCAACTCAAATTCATGCTCAATCAAGTCTTTATCCTATACTTTTGATCCCTGTTTTGATGATGTAGAAGGCTTGGCCCCTTTCTCAACATGAGAAGTAAACACACGCCTTTTTCCCCTTTGATAAATCCTAGTCACCTCAGGTCTAGGTGCTTTAGGAACCTCCATTGGTTGGCTTGATGATCCTACCTCCATCTACTATGTTGGCATGTTTAGATGTTGAACTGAAACATTAGTCTCATGCCATTTCAAAGTTGCCTCCATGAAAGAATCCTGTGTCATGTTTTTCTCTGCAAGCTGATGGAGAACTACAGCCTTTATCAAACTATGATGAAAAATACTAGGATAGTGTTCTGATTTTTTCACCTGTACCTTCTTGGACATTTTGACAAGGCTTCTACACAGATAATTTCACATGTTGAGAGATTTTTGAGCTATTAACTGCATCAGAATCTAGATGTGATAGGCATACAATCTAGAAAACCTTCCCTCACAAGTGAAAATTTTCATGACAACCTTCATTAATGGATCATACTTCTCCAACAGGTACCTAAATGGGAAGATGTGTGTATGGGTCTCCCTGTAGGGTGTTTTCGAGAAGGACCTGGAATGTTCAAGATCCAAGATCATGCCCTTAAACCAGTATTCTCCATGATGTGGTATCCCTGTAGCAAGTGAAATAGCAGCCACTGAAAATGTGAACTTGGCCTCATCTATGATGGTCCTTTCCCCTTTCATATGATTGGTGAACCAATTTGTCAACTATTCATGAAAACCAACTTCACATACCCTTTTGCAAAACTCTATACAATTTACATCTTCAAAACACTGCTTGATGAAGGGTGACATGTTGATTTCATTGCAGTTGGTAGGCTCATATCTGAGAATTTTGCCTCCTTTATGGTGTTTTTTCCTCTCTGGTGAAGAATATCCCTCCATGATGATAGAAACCCTTTTGAACAATGAGATCCTTTCTTCTGGAACCTTTGAGACTAAAATCATGAAGAACTTGTGAAAATTCATTAAGCTAATGTCAAAGAGTTGCTTGTCATTATTCATTTAATGTTGGATTTACACATGATGATGATGGACCTTGAAACCCTAATGACTTAATGAAGACATGAGACTGAGTGGAATGGTAATGATGATGACTAATATAATGAAAACATCCTTTTTTTTATGATACCTTCATTTGAGTCAGGTAGGCGACCATCATATGTGATTTTTCCAAAAGAATGAAAACATTCCTAGACAAACTAGCCAGTGACCAAATTTTTCTCTGTAAACCTAGTGACATGATAAAATTTGACCTTGAGACTCTAGATAGACTTGGTAAAATCATATTTGATCATTGGTGGAAGGCATAAAAGACTCACATTAACATCACTGAAATGCAAAGAACATGAGTAAATTTGGATTCATCTAAATTTTGGATGACTCCAAAGCAGTGAAACACATAGAGGGAAAATGGCCAAGAAAATTACAAGATCAACCCCATAGTATTCGCTTTGCTATTGAAAATAATGGAGTGTGTCCATTCTCTTTCCTGAGCTCAAATTATAGTGTTTGTCTAGTCATATTGATAGTATAAAATATTCCCCCATGGATAAGTGTTAGAAAGGAGCACATTATGTTGAATCTCATCATTCCAAGAGAACATCAATTAAAAAAAATGGATGTTTATCTTGTTCCTTTTATTGATGAGATGCAACTTCTATGGAAAGGAATAAGAATATATGACATATCACGTCCTCCATAAAATAGGTTCTTCATGTTGTATGGTGTGCTATGTTGGAATATTCATGATTTCTTAGGAATTGGTGTTTGTTCTGGTAAGAGAAAATATTTACACTCATAATTTCTTTCCATCCCAACTTTTTTACTTATGTTTATACTATTATTTTTATGTTATTAACATTACTTATTGAATTGTAGGGATTCAAACAAAGGGGATATTTGCATGTCCAATAGGTGTAAAACAATTTCAAGGGCGTTATTATAATGATCTACATAAATTTATTTATGCAAACAATAAGGTTTTTTACCACCAAATCATAAGTTTAGAAATCAACAGAAGAATCAATTTGATGGAAAAGATGAAAATAGAGGCCCTCCCCTAATTATAGGTCTAAGTGATTGGCTTAAGAAGTATGAAGATGCTAAATTGAAAGCTTGGGATGATTTTTTTGGTAAGGTGATTCAATTAAAGAACCAGAACAAGTTGTTGTTAATATGCTAGAAGGAATGAAAAGGAAATCCATATTTTATGAGCTCCCTTACTAGAAGGATCTATTAATAGATCACCTATTGGATCCTATACACATCTTCAAAAATGTCCTAAATTCTATATTTCAACATGTATCAGGAAAAGAGAAGGAAACCTTATCTTCAAGGAGATATGTTTCCCTTTCATGTACCAAATTTGATAGAAGACATTTGTGGCCAAACAAGGGAAAATGAGACATATGCATAAGCTCCATGTATTTTGAAAAACAAATAGCTAGACCAACTAATAAAAGTTATTTGTTCAATGAGGACACCTACTGGCTATGAGTCATCACTAGAAAAATATTTTACATTTGATGGACATTTGATAGGATTTAAAACACATGATTTTCATAATTTCATGATGGTATTATCATCATTTAAATTTTACTCGTAACATTGCTTGAGTACAAAATATATTTTGATATTTTTTGGCATGATAAAAATTACCAATGACCCGTTGACGGTGTTGGATGCTGCCAAAATTGTAAGGGGATCTCCCCCATGTGAATTCCCAATTAGACCTCACACCATATGGTGTAGGAGTCCCATTCGGTGATATGGTCCAACCACCATTGAAAGGCTTAAAGACATTCCTTGGTTACAATCCAACACAGTAGAGCACAACACCACTTTGGGGCAAAAAGATTGTATGCTCTATGAGACACCCAATGTAAGGTGTAAGAGTGAGACTTCCACGTATGGTAAGGGAAACAAACTGCCAGCTAGAAAAGTAATAGTACTATCCTAAAGCAGGACCCAGGAAGATAAAGACAGGCTTGATGAATACCTGCAGATTAGTCCACATAATAAACAGAAATTGTTAAATCCTAACAATACTCATTCAATAATAACCATATCTTGTTGTAAATACTAAGAGGTAGGGTGAATCAGTATTTCTTTCACAAGTTTTACTCTACTAGTTAAGATCACTTATAAACAGGACAAAAAATGAAAAGTGACTAAGTAAATAATTTTATTAATAAAAAAATAATGAGGAGTCCAATCCTATTTCTACAATGAACCATTACAATAAGGAATTAGGGCTCCAAACCTAGATGAAGACTCTAATCTTCAATTCCACCAGGCTCCAACTTGTAGTTCACCAAGCACCAACTTGGTCTTCTTGAGGACTCCAATACTCTAGGGCTCCAACCCTCTCAACTGGTTCAGGCTCCAACATGGCATTCTTAAGGACTCCAATCCTCTAGGGCACCAAACCTAATATTCAAGGTATGATCAATAGTTCTTCAAAATTTCCAATGTATTCTACAACAAACCCTAACAATATCTTCAATATTGTCTTCAACAATGCCCTCAAATAATGACAACTTTAGCAACCAGAAAAGGTGTCTCCACAACTCTTCATTATACCCAAACAAATTTCTCCAAGGTTACTCCATGAAGGCTTCAGTCATGCATCAAAGTATCCACTAAGGCCTCCAAGCTAGCTTCTAGAAAGGTCTTCAACAATGCTTGCCCAAACAAGATGTTTTCAACACAATTACGTTGGTAATTTTTTAATACTAATGCTACATAAGTTATTCAATGAGGTTTATTCCAAGTCTTCAATGAGTTTTTCAACAAAATATTCTCTAACAAGTCTTCAATGTGTAGGTTGTCTTCAATAGTTTGCCCCAAGAACTCTTCAACCAAGGGTGTCTTCAATAATCAGCTCCAAGATATTCTCCAAGGTGTTCAAATTATATTCAAATGTTGCTCCAAGATATTCTCAATAGATCTGCACACCACTCTTACAATTTTATTCAATAATATGTTTCAACAAGACTTGAAGGGTACTTCAATTCAACTTCAATGTCTGATACAAAATCATCCTTCAATCAAGCCTAAAAGTATGCTACTTGTGGTCTTCAATGATGGTCCAAACAATAATCCAGGAATACCAATAAATGCTTCACAAGTTGGCCCACAATTTGGTTAATGAAGATCTTTTAGAATAGGCACAAAAGTCTGTGTCAGATCTACTATAATAGTATTTAAATTTCTCAACACTAGTCCTAGCTCTACTTAAAGTTTACTTCAGAAAGTCTACAAGGCAGCCCTTAATAATAGTTTTCTCTTGGAATGAATGGGTCTTGTTCAAATAGATGATGAGTAGGTTTGCCTCAATAATTGCACAAAAAAAACTTTGATGATTTCAATATCTTCAAGGAGTCTTAACCAACTTCTACAAGGATCATTTTCATAGTCCACAATTAGTGTTTCATATTCTTTAAACACATTTACAAAAAATATCCTTTCCAACCTATCTTAATATCACTTCAAGTGTGCTCACACTTCTATACTCAATTATTTCAGATGCAAAGAAATGGACTACAAGAGTTTCCTCAATATTATCTGTAAGAATAACCAAGATGAAACTCTCTTCCACTAAGGTATGCAAGAAATTTTTCAAGTCATATTTGAAGTCTTCAAGCCAAAGATAGTTCAGGTCCATGAGTCTATAAAAAATTGATCCTCCAGATGTCTCTTCAAGTACGAGAAAATGTCTCTTTACTTTGCAAAAAGGAGTTCTCACATATCTAAAATACGTGTCTTCCTAGGTTTGCAATAATGCTCTCACGGGCCTACAACACAACTACTAAAATTCTGCAAGGTTGTCCACACAAGTATGTAGTAGCATTTTTAGTGAGCCTCCACAGGTCTGTAATTTTCAAATTTTGCAATAGTAGATATTGCCAAGGTATAGAGATTTGTATAGTTGATTTGTAGGCCTGTAACAGGGTAATTCCACTTCTACAATTTTGGGAGGACTGAGGACATGTGGTCTTTCATTATCCTGATTTATTCTTCAAAATTCATCTTGTATTAGAACTCTTTCTTCAATTCTGATTTGAGTCTCTTTTTGTCTTTTTTATTGACCAAATTCATGATCTGAAATGAGGATTTCGATGGGGTATTTATAGTTATTCAAACATGTTGAAAAAACGTGTCTGTTGGAGAAGTAGGACATGAATAAAAAAAATAACAGTCGACATGTTCAAATTTATGAATATTAATGAAAATTTTAACTCCACAAAGGTCAACTTGAGCTAGCTTATTTTGTTGTATTCAATGTTCAATTTAAATTTATCTACAAGTCCATATTTATGTAGGAATCCCATTGTTGTTGCAGTATCCCAATCGTACTGGTGTTTTGTAGGTTCTTGTGGTTTAGGTTCAATTAGAAGAGTTCCATAAAATCATATTTTGTTCTTTCAATTGACTATCATTTGTAGAAACCTAACCACATGATCAAATTCCTTTTTAAAATTAGTATTCAACAAAGTTTGATATCACTTTCTTCCAGTAAAAAACAATTCTCCCCGCCTGTGAGGTTGTTTCTCAAGAGAAATAACAACATCTAAATTCGCATTTAATTTTGCAAGTGTTCTTCCACCGGGAGAATTATCCAAGTCATGAAAGCACCACCTCTGAACTCCTAACTTATTGAAAATCCCAATATTTGATTTCATTCTATGTAGATCCATATCGAATGAGTTAGTTCCATCTTCCCATGGTTTTCCATGCACCTATTTAATACGTATTCTTTCTTACGGCATCTTCAACAAGGCTCAGGCAATGCATGCAAGGGCTAGCTTCATTAATGCAAGACATGATATCATAATGACAACATCACTAGGGTCTCATTAATGCAACTAGGATTTGCCAATGTTAGGTTTTTCATCTAGGATTTCATTTAAGGCATACTTCAATAATGCACCTATGATGTCGTCAATGACAAATTTATCCAACAATCTCCCCCTTTTCATTGATGGAAATACTCTCCATCTTTCAACATTCTCTCCCCCTTTGACATCAATGGAAACTTCTTCATATGACACTCCCCCTGTATTATTTTTCTCCTCTTGTCATCATGATTTCTCTTTCTGTCATCAGGTTCTCCACCCCGCCCCCCACCCCCATATTCATTAATGACGAGTTCCCAAGATAAGTATATTGCTCCCCTTTTCATCATGTTGGTCTTCATGTCATAGATTTGTTTTTTCTATCATAGGGTTTTCCATATGGTCTCCCTAACTATATGCGTCATCTTCATATGATGCCCTTAAAATAATCAACAATAAGTATTGATGTCTCGAGAATTCAAGATACATTCAATATGTTCTTCTTCAGGTGTAACTTGCTTCCTTCTCCAAACCTTTGTGACTCTTCTCCCATGTTTAGTTTACAGTTTTTCACATTGTCTAGGGACCCACTTTGATTGGAAATCTCTAACTCAATTTCTTATATTATGACATTTGAAGCATTCCATTTGGTATATGAATGATGAAGTATAATTTTTGTAGGTGTGCATATTGGAGTATCTCCCTACAATCTTACTTCCGAGGAACTTATTGGAGTCATCTATGTTATATGCCTTGCAATTTTTTTCCATGTGCCTAAAATTTGTACAAGAGTAGCAATGACCAAAAAATATAGTATGATACCTAGAAAATGAGTATTATCTTCATGTACTTCTCGTGTTATTCGTCCTATAATTTCTTTGATGCTCCTCATTTATCCTTTCATATCTGGCACCATCTGCACATATTTTGAAGTCAAGGTCATTCCGATGTCATTTTGACTCCTCTCCGTATTTCTACTAGAACTGGGGGTATTAGCATTATATTAAAGATTATCCACATACTTTCCTTTAGGGTTTGCATAATTTTTTCTAGAAGTATCATTCGCATATCCAAGAGCCCAATTTGTCAAGGGGTGATCTATGATGACTTAGGATGTCATCCAAGGTTTGATAACTCTTTATATTCTTGTTTAGCTAGTCAACTTCTTTCCTAAGAGAAACAATCTCTCTTTCATTTTCTCACATTCTTCATCTTTATTTTCTCGTTGGTTCTCCATTTCTTCCTTCATCCTTCTTTCTTTACATGTTTGGGCATTAAGAGAGATGACATATGATTTCAATTTGAAGATTTATTGATCCTTTTCTTTTAGTTGGCATGACATGGTATTTCTTTCCTTCTCTGTTTCATCAACTTGTCCTTTAAGGGGGACCAATTGTTACTTCAAATTCTTGCCTTCGGATTCTTGAATTTGTTTCTTTTCTTCTTTTAGTTGAGATTTTAGGGAAGTGACTTTTTCGTTATACTGGCCATTTTCTACTTCAACTTTGCTTACTTTGTTAGAACTTTGTTTAAGATGATTAGCCAAATTGTCTTCCTTTCCTTTACTTTATCTAATTGATTTTTCATGGAAATGACTTCTTCATGATGTCTCTTCTCGTTAACCTGTAATTCTTACTTCCTTTTTGATTTCCTCATTTTCCTTTTTCAAAATGCTTATCTCTTCTAGAGAAGCTACATGATTTGCCTTGAGGTCTATTTTACTTTCAACTTCAAAGATCTCCTCCTCATCATCTTCCTTTATGAAATTGGTTCCTTCATATTTTCTTTCGATTGTCTTCTCTAGTTCATATTTATATTCTTAATCATCATCTTCTTGATCAAAGGTCACTACCAACAATCCTTTTGAAAGAAGATCTTTCAGGTTCTCCCAAAGCTCTTTTGCTGATGAGAATTCCTTGATTTTTACCTTTATAAGATTTGTTAGGCTACTAAAGATTGAATTTATTTATATTGCATTATTCTTCTTTCATTGTTCTTCTAGTAACCCCAAATTCCCAGACTTCAAAACCTTGAGTCATTACATAATTCTTCATTTTGACCTTTCATATTTCAAAGTTTATTCCATTGAATATAAGGGTTTTGCACATTTGATTGTCTTCTGATTTCTTGACTGAGGATGAGACATATTTAGAGGGTTTGGAAGCCTTATTCCTTGATTTTTACATTTGTGTTCTAAGGATCTACCTCCTAACTATTATGTGAAGGCTGATGGTACTGGCTCTAGTATCGATTGTTGGAAATACTAAGAAGGGAGGCGAATCAATATTTCTTTCAAAAGTGATATTTTACGAGTTAATATCACTTATAAACATAACAGAAAATGAATGATAAATAAGTAAATAATTTTATTAATCAAGAAAACAATGAGGACCCAAATCCTCTTTTTACAATGAATCAAGTATAATAATGAATCAAGGCTCCAACCCTAGATGAAGACTCCAATCTTAAATTCCACTTCCAACTTGTACCTCACCAAGCACTAACTTGGTATTCTTGAGGACTCCAATCCTCTAGGGCTCCAACCCTCTCAACTAGTTCAGGCCCCAACTTGGTCCTCTTCAGGACACTAATCCTCTAGGGAACCAAACCTAATCTTCAAGATAGTATTAATAGACCTTGAAGGCTTCTAATTTATTCCACAAAAAACCCTAACAATATCTTTTCAATATTGTCTTCAACAATACCCTCAAATAATGAAAAATGTAGCAACCACAAAAGGTGTCCCAATAACTCTTCATAATATCCAAACAACTTTCTTCAAGGATACTGATACAGGTGGATGTTGGTGGCCACCCACCTATCCCATTTGGACCCCCACAATTGTCTCTTTCAGCTTTTTCAGTTTCCTAAATTGTAGCACAGTTTACTATTTTTAGTGGTTTTTCGGGTCCTTAACTTCTGGAGCCGTTTTGAGGCCCTAAAGGACGTTTTTTGGTAAATCTGGGGGCAACATGGGTCCATGGACCGATGTTTCCCTTCCCAAAGTGGTAGTTCTTGGATAGATCTTTCTAACGAGCTATCATACGCGTCAAACGGAGATCGTATGCCAAAGTTACGACCCCGGGAAAATTGATGTACCAATTTACCCAAAACGGGGCCCAACAATTTGGCGTTTCATCTTCTGGGGTTAGGTTTTGGAATGTGAAGGATTTTCCATTGTTCTCAACAATAATAGGCCTTCGAGCCTCATTGTAACATAGTTTTGGAACAGTTCAGAGGCATGTAGCCACACACATTCTCTTCTCAGAGATAAGCTACCATCGCCCTAGCTGGTTTATTTCCAATTCTGGTTGTAAGCATATTTCGGTATTTTCCATTAATGAAATGAAGCATTATTTCTGCTGCATCTTTGTGTATATGGTTATCTCTGTATTTTATTGCGTTCCTGTTTAAATCCGGATCAGATACTCTAGAAGGGCTTCAGTCATGCATCAAGGTTCCACTAATGCCTCCAAGTTAGCTTCAGAAAGGTCTTCAACAATGCTTTCCCCAACAAGATATTTTCAACACAATTGCCTTGGTAATGCTTTAATATTGCTGCTACACAAGTTCTTCAACAAGGTTGCTTACAAGTCTTCAATGAGTTGTTCAACAACGTCTTCTCCAACAAGTCTTCAATTCTTAAGGTGTATTCAATAATCTACACCAAAAACTCTTCGTCCAATGGTTTCTTCAATAAGTTTCTCCAAGATATTCTCCAAGGTGTTCAAATTATCTTCAAATGCTACTCCAGGATATTCTCAATACATTCACACAACACTCTTACAATATTCTTCAACAAGTTTTTTCAACAAGACTTGAAGGGTACTTCAATTCTGCTTCAATGTCTGCTACAAAATAAACCTTCAATCAAGCCTCAAATTATGCTTTAAGTGGTCTTCAATGATGGTCCAAACAATAATCCAAGAAAACCAATAAATGCTTCACAAGTTGGCCCAAACATCTGGTAAATGAAGATATTCTAGAATAGGAACAAAAGGCTTCTTCAGATCTTCTATAATAGTATTTAAATTTTTTCTCAACACTACAAGTTCCACTTAAAAGTTACTTTAGAAAGTCTACAAGGAAACCTTTAATAATAGACCACTCCTAGATTGAATAGATCTTGTTGAAAAAGATGATGAATAGGTATACTTCAATAACTGCACAAAAAACACTTTGATGACTTCAAGATATTCAAGAAGTCCTAAGCAGCTGCTACAAGGATCAGTGTCACAATCCACAATTATGGTTTCATAGTCTTTAAACACAAATGCACAAAAGATCCTTTCCAAGCTATCCTAAGATCACTTCAAGTGTGTTCAAACTTATATACTCAATTATTGCAGGTCCAAAGAAATGGCTCACAGGAGTTTCCTCAATATTGTCTGCAATAAAAACCAAGATGAAACTCTCTTCCATTAAGGTTTGAAAGATTTGTTTTTTAATCAGATTTGAAGTCTTCAAGGCAAAGAGCATTCAAGTCCATGAGTCTGTAAAGAAATACTCCTTCAGGTGTCTCTTTAAGTCTGAGAAAATGTCTCTTTAATTCTGCAAAATGTATTTCTCACATATATTGAATAGGTTTCTTCTTAGGTCTGCAAGAATTCTCTCACAGGTCTACAAGTAAACTATAAAAGTCTAGAAGAAAGGTGTCTACACAAGTCTATAGTAACATTTCCAGTGGGCCTCCATAGTTCTGAAATTTTCAAATTTTGCAATAGTAGATAGAGGTAAGGTACAAATGTCAATATAGGCTAATTTACAGGACTATAATAGGTTAATTCCACTTATGCAAATTTTATAGGATGGAGGACTTGTGGTCTTTAATGAGCCTGAGTTCTTCTTAAAATTTCATCCTTTATTAGAGATCTTTATTCACTTCAGATTCAAGTCTATTCTTGTCTTTTTTCTTGACCGAATTCATGGTCTAAATGAGCAGTTCGGTGGGGTATTTATAGTTGTTCAAACATGTTTAAAAGACATGTAGGTTGGAGGAAGCTGACATGACTAAAAAAAATTAGTATCCAACATGAACATATTTATGAATGTTAATTAAAATTTTAACTCCATAGAGGTCGACTTGAGCTAGTTTATTTTGTTATATTCTGTTATCACCAAAATAGGTCCCTAATAGGCTGTTGATCAGACTATCTTAGTGTAACTATTTCAAACCAAGCTTTTGGCTGAGGCTTAGCCTCCTCAACCTGAGAGGGCTCTCTCAAATGATTAATGATATTGATAATGGATTAGATGGCTAACTCTATTGAACATATGAAGAAGTGTAAGTGGTTGAAAAATAATCAACAAAGATCCATTGGGTGTATGGAGTTAGAAAAGCTTAGTATGATAGTAGTATCATCCAAACATGGAAGTCAGGGCATCAAAGTTCAATATATCAGTTAACACATGGAAACATGTAGGAAAACACAGTCCATGAATGTATGAAGGAAGTTAGAGCATGTCAATGAGTTCTAAGTATCATACATTCATATTACTGCACATAAGGAAATAAATACAAACATAAACAAGTCACCATTGAACTCCTGAATCCTGAGAAGGAAAGCCAAAGCCTACATTCATAAAAACATAATATTCTACAATGGCACAATGTGAGAGCTTTTCTCCTTAAATTTCCAACCCTTTGTACATCAGATGTTCTGCTATATATAGAGCTCTTTACATACTTTAGATTCCTCCTCAAGCATAAGGGGAATTCGAATTTCACCTATTATGACACCTATTGACACCTAAAACTAATTATTAAATGAAACTGACTATTAACTGGCAGTCCTAGAGACCTAAAACAATTAGGAGTGTAACTCCTCATTATGATTAAAACAACCTTATCTAGGAATTAAAAACACCCTATGACACCTATAACTCCATGAATTCGAATTTGATAGTGTTCATAACCCTCCAGCTGGCCCTTGATGACTCATCCTTTTACTGTTCCTGGAAACTAGGAGGTTGTTCCTTGCTCTGTTCTGGCTGAAAAATGGGTCTTGGGACAGAGCTCATAACTTCTCACAAAAAAAGTATTTGGAAAAATTGAAGGAGGCTTTTGTGAACCAATCCATGCTGAACAAAAAAATATCTTGGTTTTTTGAAACAAATTCCCTACCTCCCAGAATGTGTCTTTGAAAAACAGGTGTAAAACAGAGAAATATGCTTGTGAAAAACTTGCACCTACAGCAGTTTCATAGTGCAAGTTTAGTCACCCATTTCTCCCAGCTCATAATGTATTTGAAGAACCTTAAAGAGGTTTTCTAGTTCAGTATGTTAGGAATAAAATATTCTTTCAATTTCCCAAAATATTCTTTCAATTTCTCTAGAGACCTCCTGGAAGTTGACTACCTAAAACAGTTTTTCTCCTGAAAAAGGTTGCTTCAGTGATTTCGTAGCGCAAGTCTTGGTATGTGTATATGTCTTCATTTCTTGAATTTTCCTTTTGATTAGGGCTCAAACCTTCTCAAGTGATCTTATTACACCTTTGTAGCAACATCCCTTTCAAAATAACCCTCTTTTTCTTTCAAGGTAGATCCTCAAAAAACAAAATTGTCACCTTCAGCAGTTTCATAGCGCACATAGTGTATTTTTGTGAGTTTGCACTACGAAAAATCCTAGTTGATTTCGTAGTGCATGTAATTTTTGAAAAAACATTAACACATAACACTTTGAATAAGTGTGGGACCAATGGTGGGTAAAACAAGATTGTTGACCATATTTAACAAAGGGAACAAGACTCCTAGGACTTAGACACTAAAGCAAACATGGAAAAACTAAACCCGGACTAACACCTAACCTTTACAATCAAACTGATGTGAAAAATTTAGAAATTTCTTCTTAAGTGATAGCAGGCACCTTGTCTTGACAACCTTAATTTTTAATTGTAAGTACCTTTCCATAAAAAATAAAGCATAATTTCTGGTAGGTGCCTTACATGCTAGAACATTAGTATATAGAGAACAAAGAGTATCCATTTGACTAATAACTGTGTCTAGTCTATTGGTTACCTTTTTAACTTTTTCCTTTGCCCTCTTTCATCTATCAAAGGCTTCACTCTCCGACACATTGATGTTCTTTACTTGTTGCTGTAACTTTTGATATTTCTCCTAAGGAACAATTTCTGCTGTGAGCTTTTCTATCGCCCGTTGGGCCTGTGCCAGATCCTCTTGAAGTCTTACTATCCTAGGATCATTGTCCATCAAAACATTTTTGGGCTGGAGATCTACCTGGATCTCCTTATTGCAACATATGGTTCCTATAGTCTGTGTTTCCTTCTCATGAACTATCCGGTCGGTCATGATGCTAGAGGACATTGCCTCCATTTGGATGTCTTTATTACAGATTGGTGTGTATTCTGTTTGGGCCTGTGTGTTTGTAACATCCGCATGCTGTTCCTTGTGGTATTGAATGATAATGGATTTAGTTTGAGTTCTTTTGGTCTTCACTTTATGGGTCTTCGTCTGGGTGGTTGCATCCTTTGTTCCAGGGGTTCTTTTTGAGATTCTCCCCATTTTTAGGATCCTTATTTGTTGTTTGAATTGTTTAACTACATTTAGTAGCCTTTGCTATTCCTTTCACTGCCTTTTGATTTCTTTCGTTTTCTTCAAAGGAACAACTGTTTCTTTTCTTGGGCTTGGGCTTTGTTCTTCAGGGATTGTACCCTCACCCTGGCTTATTTCCATATTTTCTGTTTGGAAGACTTCTTTAGTGTTCTCATCCTCCTGATTAGGTTTTTTAGGGAAGGTAACCCTAATTTGACCTACTATTACCCGGGTGGCTTATTATTCTATTTCTTCTTCGTCATTCATCTCCTCAGATGCACTCTTGCTGTGAGCAGAGTGTTCTTGTGATTGTCCTACCTCAATATTGAGGTTGAGTGGGCTGTGGGGTTGGATATACTCACCCATGTTGGCCAAAATTTGGGCCAATTCATCTTCTTGCAGAGGGTTTCGTAATGGGCTTCCACTGGGTAGCTCTACTTCCTTCCCTTCTTCCTCACCAGAGTGTTCAATTTCCTCTTCTGGTTCCTCTTCTATATTTTCTTCTAATTCTTCTTCTTTGTTTTCCCCTCCTTCAAGTTGTGGGGGTTTCTCATCCTCTGAGTCATATATCTCTAATGGTTGGCTACTATTTTCTTAGGGACTACCCAACATTCCCCTGCTTCTCCCAAATCTGGCAGACTATCTTCTTTTTTGCAGTTTAATTGATGTGCTACCAGTTCTTTTTCGTTTTGGGGCTGGTAAGGCCAATCCCCCATCTATTGAGAATACCAATTATTCCCAACTAATCTGCTATTGAGCGAGACTATAATTGACTATTAGCTGAATTAAGCTGTGATGAATTACTACCGTTTCTACATGAAGAGATTTTCTTATGCTCCGAGCAGCATCATGCAATAAAAAATTTAAGTATGCGGGAAAATTTACAACACATTTTTGTTTTAATATAGTGAACAATTTGAGATGGCGTGGTCTTACCACATCTTTTTTCCCATCGCATGTGATGTATCTTTGCACAATTATAGCTAATTCTGTCCATGGTTCTCCCAGGGTTGTAGGCAGGACTCTTTTCCTTTGATAGTAAGACTATATCCTTCATCCCGGAAGATGGTTATGGTGTCTTGAAGTCTCACTTTTTTTTGGGTCCATACTCGTCCAACAGCTGGTAGTCCCAATACTTCAACAATTATCACATCTGTTACTGTTATTTTCCTCCCCCTTACCATGGAAAGATCTTCTTGCAAATTCTGCATAAGTTCAATGGCCACCATTTCATGATATTGTTGTAGTCAATTAAGGTAGGCAATCCATCCTGCTCTCACTAAAATTTCGCGTGCAGTGTCAGAGATTACTAACACCTGTGGTTCGCTGCTTATTGATCTGCGTCCCATTTTGTTCAAGCTTAGCACATTGTTAGTTTTTTACAGAGAAAAAACACAGAAATGACGATGGAACAACAAGCTGTTCAAGCTTTAGCACATTGTTAATTTTTACAGAGCAAAAACACAGAAATAACGATGGAATAACAAGCTGTGCATATTGGGAAATATCAATACCGTTAAACTTGCTATTCCCGAGTTTTGATGGAGTCATAGTACCTCCAAATAAGGAGTTGACACGTATGCCAGTGTATTATGGAGGTCACTCGCACCCCCTAAAATGTGATAGGCCATCCTCGGCCAAAAAATAAAGGAGCAGCATGTTGGACTACAGTCGTACAGTAAAATAAAGGAACGACATATATATCCATGACATGATTACAAAACTAGTGGATTACTGAAATCAAGGCTTATGATGGAAATCGCGAATAGATATGGAAATGCTGTGAAATGATGCGAAAAATAGAGGAGAGGACAACTGATGTAAGTAAAAGTTCTTATGCGGTCATTATACACTTTAACCATTATGATTGATTTATAAATGATTTTTCATGTGTAATAGGTTTGAAAAGGTTATATAACATAATCTAATTTGAAATCAAGATAGAGATAAAAGAAAAGGGTTTATAATGACTATTGGTGTTTGAAAAGTATGACTTCAATACCATCAATAGAGCTCTGTTGCCCACAGGTGTCCATAACCTTGACAGAGTTTCTTGTTTCACCCTTGGAACCATAATCCTTCATGTATGCCTAGGAAAGTGCTATGTGATGTCAAAATGGAGGCCATTGTGCTGGCTTGGTAACTAGATGGATCACAATGCCATTCACCAGGAAGGAGTGAAAGGTGGGCAGGCCGGCTCGTGATGAGACCCCCTGTTCCAAGGACCTTTTATTTTTTTATTTTTCTGATATGCCTCTTGGATCATCTCCCTGGTGTGGTGGCCATAATGGGAATGCCACATCACTTGCTTCCTTATGATCATGGTAGGATGGCTCTTAATGAGACCCCCTATCCTTTATTTGACAAATCATGTTAGTAGTCATCTAGATATATAGTTTTTCTTTTCTTTTCTTTTATATAGCACTTTCCTATTTATATACAGAGGATGGCTTAACACTCCTTAAGAGTAGGGATGGTGGAAGAAGTCTGAACATCTCAATAGAGGAAAATATGCCCTTATTCTTATTCAATAATAATGATAAAAGAGAATTATGAAGATTTAAGAAAGAACCAACATGATAAAATAATCAATCAAATTGGTTTTAGTGAAAATAAAGACAACAAAGTGATATAAATAGTTGTGTCCTTTCCTCTTTTTTCTTATCGATTCAAAGCAATTTCTCTAAAGACAACGATTTTTCTTTGGTTTGCTGATTTCAGTATCCTCTAGTTTTTGTGTTCTTGCATAAATTTATACTTATGCCTAAAATGAACCATCATTCAAAAAAATGATGAAACACACACACATGAAAAATAAAAAAAATGCACTCAAAAAGTGTCGTTCCTTAAATGTAACAACTGCTGTTCCTTTAGAGGGACAAAAAAAGAACATTTGCATGCAAAACTATGGTTCCTTTAAGAGGAACAACAAACAAAAGGAAAAAAATACACTCGAAACTGTTGTTCCTTAAGAGGAACAACAATTGTTCCTTAAGAGGAACAACAGTTGTTCCTTAAACGGAACAACAAATAAAGCAAGTGCGAAATAAAATACTGGTCCTTTGGCAGAACAACCTAAGATCATCTGAAATCGAAACTACTGTTCCTTCGAAAAGAATGAAAAAAAGAAAAAAATGCAAAGGAGCGCTGTTCCTTTAAAAGGAACGACAAAACAATCTGGTGGAAGTGTTGTTCCTTCAGAAAGGAACCACAAGCCAATCTGGTGGAAGTGTGTTGGAAATAATACTGAGAGGGGTGGGGTGAATCAGTATTATCAAATCAGATACTTTTTCATTTTCATACTCAGATTCATATACGCTACTCCAGTTAAGGATATCCGCGTATATACGTGACTGTGTTAAAAGCAACTATCGTACATCCAGTAACCTTTATGATTTAGTTAGTTCATCTTCAATGAATGTGTCAGAACACTATTAACCATATGAACAAATCATCACACATAAAGAGCATACATGAACACCATGATATAAGGTGGAAACCCAATGTGGGTGAAAACCACCTGCTGCAATTTGTTTCTATCTTCCTTTAACAAGAAACTTCTTTTACAATGTACTGGTGCAGTCCTTTACTAGTACGCAGGCTTCTACATGTAGAAGGCTACCACCTTCTTAGCTCTTGTACTAGTCGTTCCATTTACTAGTACGTAGGCGCTGGCCTATTGAAGGCTCCAACCTTCACTCGTTTTCCAGCTGCTCTTAGAAGGGAGCTACAACCCCTGGCTCTTGTAATGGCCAATATGTTTATGAGTACGTAGGTGCCTGCCTACGATCAATCAGGGACCACATTTCATACATTTTCATACTGGATCCATAAAACAATCACCATTGCAATACAACCTGCATCATCAATCTCTGAAACACCCAATACTGAAACCCTGTCAACAACACAGTCACCAGAACATAGAACAGACTTCATAACTCTACAACAACAACCAGATCCAATAGCAACTTCAAATATCATACTTCATACTGTATACGCTACTTGGATGAACCCAACCTACGTGTATACGCGCTTTTACCAAAGACAACCTGCGTACAGATCTGCAAATTCTAACTCATAACTTTGCAGCTATTTCAGACATCAGCACATACCCAGATCCTAATATTCATACAATAAACATGCGTCAATAGATCTAATCTATCCATAATCAAACAATATAAAGATAATCATTCCAAGCCTTGAGATCCCGTTCCATCGTTCATCATCCTCTGCATGAGTGTAACCTTAGTTCAGATCAAGAAAGACATCACCAACCCATAACTAGCATCTAGATCTCACACTTCATCAGATATTCATCACTTGCACTTCTCACATTTCGCCTAATGATCTTATCTTTATATAGGTTTAGAATTCTCTTAATACAATGGCCCAAAACCATGTTGATCCAATACCTTGGACCCAATACCTGGGGTCAACACTTCAGACCAAATACCATGGACCAATATCAAAATACCATGGACCAAATACCACGGACCAAATACCATGGACCAAAACTTAGTTTTCCGACATGTACGCACCTTTCCTTCTATGAACCTGCGTATATGCGCCTATTGCTTTGATTACCCGCGTGTATACGCGCTTTCAACAAGTATAACCTGCGTATACCTTTCCTTTGACCTACTGCACTAGATCTACCATCTGATTAAGTTGCCATCACCTGTATCAGAATTCTGAGTGAGTTGCCATCAAGGACAACACCTGTATCATAATGCCAACAATCTCCCCCTTTGGACTTGATGGCAACCACTACACCAAGTCACTCTCCCCCTTTGACATCAAGGGAAAAGGGCGGACCAAGATATTCTCTTCTTTGATATAC
>APFE030011341.1:129256-142123 GCA_000404065.3 Pinus taeda
GGGGGGGGGGGGGGGGGTGAATCAATATTATTAAATCAGATACTTTTTCATTTTCATACTCAGATTCATATACGCTACTCCAGTTAAGGATATCCACGTATATACGTGACTGTGTTAAAAGCAACTAGCGTACATCTAGTAACCTTTATGATTTAGTTAGTTCATCTTCAGTGAATGCGTCAGAACATTATTAACCATATGAAAAAATCATCACACATAAAGAGCACACATGAACACCATGATATAAGGTGGAAACCCAATGTGGGTGAAAACCACCTGCTGCAATTTGTTTCTATCTTCCTTTAATAAAAAACTTCTTTTACAATGTACTGGTGCAGTCCTTTACCAGTACGCAGGCTTCTACCTGTAGAAGGCTACCACCTTCTTAGCTCTTGTACTAGTCGTTCCATTTACTAGTACATAGGCACTGGCCTACTAAAGGCTGCAACCTTCACTCGTTTTCCAGATGCTCCTGGAAGGGAGTTACAACCCCCTTGGCTCTTGTACTAGCCAATATGTTTACCAGTATGTAGGTGTCGACCTACAATCATCCAGGGACCACATTTCATACATTTTCATACTGGATCCATAAAACAATCACCATTGTAATACAATCTACATCATCAATCTTTGAATCACCCAATACTGAAACCCTATCAACAACACAATCACCAGAACACAGAACAGTCTACATAACTCTGGAACAACAACCAAATCCAATCACAACCTCAAATATCATACTTCATACTGTATACGCTACTTGGACGAACCCAACCTACGTTTATACGCGCTTTTACCAAAGACAACCCGCGTACAGATCTGCAAATTCTAACTCATAACTTTGCAGCTATTTCAGACATCAGAACATACCTAGATCATAACATTCATACAATAAACATGTGTCAATAGATCTAGTCTGTCCATAATCAAACCATGTAAAGATAATCATTCCAAGCCTTTAGATCTCATTCCATCGTTCATCATCCTCCACATGAGTGCAACCTTAGTTCAGATTAAGCAAGGCATCACCATACCATAACCAACATCTAGATCTCACACTTCATCAGACATTCATCACTTACACACCTATTTCCCCCCTCTTGGCCTAATGATCTTCTCCTTATATAGGTTTAGACTTCTCTCAGTACCATGGTTCAAAACCATGTAGAACCAATACCTTGGACCCAATACCCAGGGTCGTCATTTCGAACCAAATACCATGGACCAAATACCACGGACCAAAACCATGGTTTTCGACATGTACACGCCTTTCCTTCTATGAACCTGCGTGTGTACGTGTACGCGCCTTTTGCTCAGATAACCCGCATATATACGCACTTTCATCACGGTGAACCTGCGTATATTTCTCTCTTTACCTGTTGCACTATGATCTGTCCTCTGTGTGAGATGCCATCACCTGTATCATACCTCTGAGTGAGTTTCCATCAAGGACAACACTTGAATCATAATGCCAACAATCTCCCCCTTTGGACTTGATGGCAACAACCACACCAAGTCACTCTCCCCCTTTGACATCAAGGGTAAAGGGCGGACCAATATATTCTCTTCTTTGATCTCCATCTCCTGTCCATAGTCCCCATGAGTATCTGTTGAAATCTCTGATTGAGCTCCCCCTTTGAATTTTCCGAGATGTACCAATCGGTCCAGGCTCCCCCTGAGCACATGCAAGGTCTACAAAAGCATCACATGACTCTATACATACATCATTCTCCCAACCAAGTGGGAATTTTAAACTCATCCATCCAACTCAGTGGGGATATACCAATTGTTTACATATGACAACCAAGTACATATACATGACTCAACAACAAGAACCATTACATCATCCCTCCCATGCATAGTGGGGTAATAAAACAAAGACCGGCAATCTAATCAAGACCAACATATACCATGTATGATCTGTACCATAAGCATCTGTCATTAGCATCCAGACCTGTAACCTGCAATACCATTCTTTTGACCGACCAACAATAAGTAGCAAGATGTATCATTTAGCTACATAAGCATCATCACCAAAGACTTCTCATCAAAAATGCCAACAATGCATTATTTAAGTATACTCTCCCCCTTAACATGTGCCATGCTATCATCAAATAGTGACTGAACCATATCAGACTTCTGTACTGTTGCTTTCCTTCAGAACATCATATACACGACTGTGCAACGTCTAAATCACGTATATACGCTACTTGTCTTCATGAAACACGCATATGAGATTTAGAACACAGAGGTTCCACATTTTCAGCTTCCTCTGAGTCTGTCATGTCTGTGTACTCTGCTATATTACCTCTTTCTGGATGTACTTCCTTTCTCTTCCATATCTTCATTTGTGATGATGTTTTCTCCTTTTGGTATGGTGCCCAAAATCTTCTCCTGCATTCCTTTGCTATGTGTCCAAGCTTGTTACATGCATAACATCTTATATGTTTCTTATTCCTTCTATAGCAATCAACAACTTTGTGACCAAACATATTGCAAGAAAAACAATATCCTTTGAAGTAACTGGAACGTGAAGATCTTTCGGTGTGATGGTCTTGAACCATTCTACTTCTGCATCTAGCTGTAACATGTCCATGATTATGACATACATAACATTCAACATTATTCATCGAAGAAAATAATTGTCTATCACTTCCATAATTAGGAGCAAAATATTTTCTTTGAGGAATTCCTTTCCTTGGTTGCTGATGGGATTGACCTCTCAACTTCATGTTGGGGATTTCAGATTTTGCATTAGAGTTCCTTGTCTCACCTTCAATAGATTCATGAAAACCAAGACCAGTTTTGATAGCAAGAGACCGTTGACTACTAAGAATATCATCCAAGATCTTAGTACTATCTTGAAATCGTAATAGTTTATCTTTTTCTTCTAATTTACCTTTCAAGATATTTACCTCAACTTGATGTTGTTCTTCTTTTTCCAGAAAATGTTTCTTCAAGGTATCTTCAGAATTTCTTCCTTCTTCCACTTGTTGCCTTAGTTTGAGAATCTCATTTTCTTGCTCTTCATTCAACACCTGTAGCATATGTCGAACTCTGGAGGCACATTCCAGCTGAGCTTTCAAGTTGATGATTTCTTCTTTGAGGGCACTCTCCCTTTTGCTAGGTAAATCTTGTTGATCTATGATTTTATCTGATGCTTGATTTGCTTGTCCATCTTCAATCTGAGGTGATTCCGGATCTAAGTACTTTCTTCCACTCAACGACAGGCTGTCATTGTTCCTTTCAGCTGTTTTCTTCTTTTGACGTGCTTTCTTTCCCACTGTTCTACGGATCTCCTTCAAGTGATCAAGCTTCTACCAAAGGACCTGCATTGATACCAATTGTTGGAAATAATACTGAGAGGGGGGGGTGAATCAATATTATCAAATCAGATACCTTTTCATTTTCATACTCAGATTCATATATGCTACTTCAGTTAAGGATATCTGCCTATATACGCGACTGTGTTAAAAGCAACTAGTGTACATCCAGTAGCCTTTATGATTTAGTTAGTTCATCTTCAGTGAATGCATCAGAACATTATTAACCATATGAATAGTAAACACAACAAATAATCACACATAAAGAGCACACATGAACACCATGATATAAGGTTGAAACCCAATGTGGGTGAAAACCACCGGCTGCAATTTGTTTCCATCTTCCTTTAATAAGAAACTTCTTTTACAATGTACTAGTGCAATCCTTTACCAGTACGCAGGCTTCTACCTGTAGAAGGGTACCACCTTCTTAGCTCTTGTACTAGCCGTTGCATTTACTAGTACATAGGCGCTGGCCTACTGAAGGCCCCAACCTTCACTCGTCTTCCAGATGCTCCTAGAAGGGAGCTACAACCTCTTGGCTCTTGTACTGGCCAATATGTTTACCAGTATGTAGGTGTCGGCATACGATCATCCAGGGACCACGTTTCATACATTTTCATACTGGATCCATAAAACAATTACCATTGTAATACAATCTACATCATCAATCTCTTAATCACCCAATACTGAAACCCTTTCAACAACACAGTCACCAGAACACAGAACAATTTACATAACTCTGGAACAACAACCAGATCCAATAGCAACCTCAAATATCATACTTCATACTGTATACGCTACTTGGACGAACCCAACCTGCGTGTATACGCGCTTTTACCAAAGACAACCCGCATACAGATCTGTAAATTCTAACTCATAACTTTGCAGCTATTTCAGACATCAGAACATACCCAGATCATAACATTCATACAATAAACATGCGTCAATAGATCTAGTCTATTCATAATCAAACCATATAAAGACAGTCATTCCAAACCTTGCGATCCCGTTACATCATTCATCATCCTCCACATGAGTGCAACTTTAGTTCAGATTAAGCAAGGCATCACCATGCCATAACCAACATCTGGATCTCACACTTCATCAGACATTCATCACTTGCACACCTCTTGCCCCCCTCTTGGCCTAATGATCTTCTCCTTATATAGGTTTAGGCTTCTCTCAATACCATGGTCCAAAACCATGTAGAACCAATACCTTGGACCCAATACCTTGGGCCGTCATTTCGAACCAAATACCATGGACCAAATACCACGGACCAAAACCATGGTTTTCAACATGTACACACCTTTCCTTCTGTTAACCTGCATGTGTACGTGTACGTGGCTTTTTCTCAGATAACCCGCATAGATACGCACTTTCATCACGGTCAACCTGCGTATATTTCTCTCTTTACCTGTTGCACTATGATCTGTCCTCTGAGTGAGATGTCATCACCTGTATCATACCTCTGAGTGAGTTTCCGTCAAGGACAACACTTGAATCGTAATGCCAATAAACTCTACACAATAACTTTCAGGAAAAAAAGTTAATACATAGTCTCTACCCAAAAAGTTCCTTTTAGAATTCATAGCTTCTGAACTTGAAAAGCAAAGCATTAGAAGGAAAATAAAATATAAAATATAAAAATCTCGAAAATGGAAACCTCATCAATGCGCATTTGATTGGCCTACCTGAAAAAAATGACAAAGCTTGAACATATACATTAGTATTGAATATTTTGAAAACTGAAATTTCGCTTGAGTCCAAACGAAATATGCATGAGCTTTTGATGTTGGAAAGAAAGGAAAATCATGGTTTTAAGAGAGCGATATGCCAAACTAATGATGTGGGTGGAAAAAGGATTTTGAATTGAAATGGTAAAATACAATTGTGGAGATTTTCTATGGAAATAATGAGGTTCAATCAAGTATTTTCTTTCCAAATGCCTATGCCACAAACGTCTTCCAATGAATTTACAGATATTCACTTTGAGTTCGCTCAGTTTTGTATTTTCTATTGATATCACTAAATTCACCTTCATTGGCTCCTGTGATAGAAAGTATCAAAAAATTCTATGGACACCTTGAAAACTTCAAAGAACAGGAGTAACTTGTCTGAAACCTCATAGTAATGGGTATGAAAATGTGGAAGCTAATGGAATGTAGTCATTAGTCATTAGTGCCATGTGTGAGGGTCATTATGAAAAGCAATCACAATCTTTGATTTCCGTATTGAATTGTAATTAACATAGGGATTAGTCTTGGGAAAGAAAAGGAGATTAGTATCAATGAAAGTGGAGTATAAATTGTGACATCGTTTTTCCTTTTCTCTTTAAACAAACTAGAAAGACACAAAGTTGCAATCTAAGAGACAGGAAATTCAATGATCTCGATATAATTCTATATATTGTAATTATCTAACCCAGTCAACTGAATCAATCTACATTGAAAATGAATTTTGGCAAAGTCAAAGAAAACCCGCGACAACTTCCACCAATAGTAACATTTAGGTAACCTTGAATTTAAACATTGAAGAAATATGCAACTTACACAATATATCTCCACTCCAACACAAATCGGAAAATCAACGTTTAATTCAGATTTACAGGATAAGAGCATGATAAAGGCCTTTAATGTAGTTGTACTATTATCAGACCCAAACTTGTAAGTAAGAGGCCCATAGTTGCAGTATTAGGTTCCGAGACATAAACTTGCACAAAGGAGGGCCCATCAATCATATGTGTACGTACTAAGGAAAAAAATTACATACAGTAGCAACATTCAGAATCAGGTGGCAAATTGTGTATCCCAAGTTCAACTCTAAGAAAATCTGATAGGAGTCACCTAGGCTTTGTCGCTTTCATTTTACATATGGGCACGCCAGTAAATATAACTTATATCTATAGTCCTTCAAAGGTCTGGTTGAATTTCCAATTTGCATCAATGAAGTTATAGGAAGTGATAGTTTCTCCATCACTAGCATTGATCTAGAAGGAGAGGCTCTCCCCATTCAAATAAGAGTTACTCTACCAATTCTATCCCTAGTTATGGGACATTTTTTGCCAACCAGTGTTGGAACCTTTGATGGAAACAACCTCCACATCCCCTGTGCCTCCTACGTTTGCAAAGAGCACCAAATTGAAATAGGAGTGCCCAATAATGGGTTTAGGCAGGTTTCCAAATTTAAATGATTGTATTATGGGTGCTCAAATGGCACAATAGTATTTAGTTTTATAAGGGAGTAGTCTAATTGTTCGATGTTTCACCATTCATTTTTTGTGCCCTCTCTCCCCATTTTTCATTCTCTGGCTACTCCGATGGGCCCACTTTGTCTTCTCCAGCAATGTTCGTCTCCTCTGTTTCACCAACCTCCTCCTGATGTTTGTTTTGGTTATGTCCTAGCTATAAATTATGGTAAACACCATGCACCATGCATGCCACTAGTCTACTTCATGTTTTCAAATTTCAAACTAAGCATGAAGAAATTTTGACATAAAGCGGGAAGATAGATAATTAATGCCAAACTAATCATGAAATAATATATTCTTGGCAATTTAAGGGCCAATAATATCATTTGGATATGTTGGAATGGAAAATAGTGGGGGAGGGATTGAAGGCTCATGTAATTCGCTCTAAAATGTAGTGCACAACACCCGGGTGGAAAAGGGTTAATATGGGTTCCTCAAAGGCTCCTCGAGAACAAATATTTGGTCCATCCATGAGGATGGCTTCCATTCCCTTATGACATCACATAAGAGAATCCAAAGTCATTTCTATCTCATTAAATTACCTGTCGTGGATATTCTCTCAATTATTCCTTAATCTCCACTAAGACTTGGAAGTGATTCTCAATAGAATGTCATGGAAGAATTTACTAGGAATAAAAGCATGCAACATTGCAATGAAAATGCCATGGAAATTGTAGTTTGTTTGGAAAAATAATGTGTGATCAACTAGCATTAGTGTCAAGGAAGGTATGGAGATGGAGGTCTGTGACTCCATATCCTATTTTCTTTGCTTCAAGGGTATCTTTAATCTCATTTATGAATGTTCCATCACTTTTTTTCTTTTCTTTGCTTGTATCTTTAATATCTTCTATGAATGATCTTCTACAAATTGTAAGCATTTCTAATAATTTTTTTTTTTGCATATATATAATATAAAATTTAACCTAATATAAAACAAGCATTTTCTTTATTAATGTGATGGGAATAACAGAAGTATTTCTCTTAAACATTCTACCGTGTCCTTAAATATTCTACCTTGTCTTTATATCATTGTTATTGGCATTTATCACATATAATTTGACTATAATTTTATCTAAATTTATAAATAATTTAGAATCTTCAAACATTTCAATCATTATTACTTATATATAGTATATATATCATTTACTATTTTTTATAAATATATATAGATAAATCTCTTTGATACCCTGAATTGACTTACCCATCCAGCATCAAAATGGTAATAATAGAATTTACAAACAGTTACATTAATTTATACTATGAAAAATAGAACAAAAAATTATTTATTTCTTGTTAAATATCGAGGAGACGTAGAAGCACATGGGATTCATGGTAGAAAAATAAAACTTCTTATTATTCAATGTACTGTCTAACATCATGAGTAAAGACACAATTGTAAAATTGTTTTTCTACGCATTGGTTTGCAACTTTATGTATGTTCTGATTTTTAAATGTTTGTTAAGGTTTATGTGCCTATGATATAAAATGAAAGGGTAGACTTGTAACCCTAAACTATGGAGAAACCTCTAGAGATAAGTGGCCACATCGCCTATCTTTAGGATGACCGATTGCAATGGGATATAGTTGTCCTCATCCCCACCGTCCAAGATTTAGGGTTTCAATCGAATGGTGGAGGTTTCGATTTTTCTGTTGGAGTAGTTCTGTGATCCTCTAAGTCTAGGGCTTTGGCTCAATTCATGCCGCTTTTTGGCCTTGGTAAGTAAGAATTTTGGTTTCCTTCACATGTTTCTCATACATTTCTTCAGAACCTTTAGAGGAGATTAATTTGGGTTGTCGCAGTGCCTAGGTAGAATGGAGTTGTCTATAATGCGACTTTTTTGAGATTCTGGTGACGGAATCCGGCGGAAGAAATGAGGTTAAATCTTGATTTTTAGCAGTTAAAATGGTTTTTTAACTACATATTTGGATTCAGCCCCCTGAAAAATTCATGGGAGCCTCTGATTGTGCACAAACTAGCTATCAAACTTGGGATTCCAATGAATTGCTACCGGATTTTGACTGGAAAAATCAGCCAGAAAGTCTTTCAAAAAGTCGCTTTATAGACAACTGCAGGTAGAATGGAGCAGTGCGTCCCTCGACATTCCTACTCAAGCATGACAAAATCTCACCCTTCCAGGTAATTGTGTTTTCTTTGTTTTTTCCTTAATGACCTTTCAGAGTCTCATCAACCCTCTTTTTTTATTTCTAACCCTTACCTTGATCCAAATAATTCCTCCTACATTTCACCGCTTCTCCATGACATTTCGTCATGTACCAATTCTTTCATTTCACCGCTTCTCCATGACATTTCGTCATGTACCAATTCTTTCATTCTTGCGAGAGTTTGACTTCTTTTGAGGGTTTTATGTTTACTATATCATTTCCACTTAATTATTAGCACATATTTGTCTATAGGTTCACCAAACTGTGAAAAAAAAAACCTAATCCCCTTAACCCACATGGTCTGACCCTCAGATGAGAGGTTTCGCTCCGGCTCCAACTTTTGTTTTACGACGAGTAGTTTTTTCAAGTCATGGCAACTCACAATCCCAAGGTTTTCCCTATTCTAAGTTTCTAGGTTTTCTACCCCTTTCTACTCAGGAAATTCAAATAGTTAAGGTTTCGGCTAGGGTTCAAATATTGTCTTGTCAAGCTAGTTATCTAGAATGTAACTTGTATATTGTGATCCGTTATATATTTCCCCTCGATGGGCCATATATATAGATATATTAAAAAAGTCTTAGGAACTCCTTTTGTAAGTCGATTTTACGTTCTTTATTTTTCAAGAATTATCTAGCTGGAATGACAGTAAATATTTTAGGGAAAGTTCAAGTTGGATTTCATTATCTAATTATTTTTAGAGACCCTTACCACTGTGCTTTATTTATTTGACAGTGTGCCTTTCTTTCTCTAATTAATGGATTTTCTGTAAGATTTATACCAGAGCATGCATAGTTAAATGTACTTGTTCATTGCTAATCTATCATTTTAGTGAATAATAAATATCTATTTCCTATGTAATGAACAGTTATAAATATTAAAAGTAATATTACTATTAATATTTACTTTATTTTTTATATAATTGGTAGTAATCATAAATATTTATAATTATTGATAATATAGTATTTATCTTTATATCATGTTTTATTTAACAATAATTAATATTAATGATTATTAATATTATAAAATAATATAAATTAGTTTAATATTGTTATGGAATTATAATTGTGGTTATTATTCTATTAGTGTATTTCCACTTATTTTTTAATTGTGTTTGGGCTAAAATATATATATAACTAATATTATATATATTATATATATATAGTTGTTTACTTGCTCTAGTTTTCATCAAAAAAATATTACGCTCGCACCTTGGGATAGGTCGCATTTTTGTTTTTCTAGGGGTCAATATTACGGTCACACCTCGAGATAGGTTGCACCCAATTCTCGTCTTTGAAAACTTCATCAAGTGATTAAGGTTGAAATGACAACAATGCAAATTTTGAATTAAGATCCAAATCATCATAAATATCTTGCAGACTTCTCATTTTTCTCTTACCATTGCTTAATTCATCACCTAATTGATAATTGTGAGTATTTTGATGTGTTGGTTTGCTTAAAGATCTATGTTGTTCATAAAATCATTGAGTCCTTATTGGCGTGACTCTATTTGGTGTCTTCTTCTGTAATCTGTGCTTCTCATTTTCTACTACATCTTCTTCTTCCATGAGTGGTACTCTTACATCAATTGTTTTGTATACATTCTCATTCCATGACTCTTGTTCTTTGAACACAACATCTCTACTAATTATAGTATTCTTAGCAACATAGTTATACAATTTATAAGCTTTTGATTTCTCACTATAACCAATAAATATGCATTTTTCACTTTTATCATCCAACTTGCCTCTTAACTCTTTAGGTACAAATGCATATGCTACACATCTAAACACTCAAAATTGAGACACAGTACAAGGCATACCTGACCATGCTTCTTCTAGAAATCTGTTCATCACACTCTTTGTAGGAGATCTGATTATCACATAAACAACACATGAAACTTCTTCTGCCCAATACTCATTTGACAAGTTTCTTCCTTTCAAAATGTTTCCTTCCATGCTCATAATTGTTCTATTCATTCTCTCTCTTACATCATTATGTTGCTGTGTGTATCTATTTGTAACCTTCCTTCTAATTCCATGTTGTTTTCAGTATGCATCAAATTCCTTCAAACCATATGGTCGACTATGGTATTATCTCCATACCTTGATCTATCGATCACTTTGGTCCTCTACTAGGGATTTGAATTCTTTGAACTTTGCAAAATTTTTAGACTTCTCCTTCAAAAAATAAACCCACGTCTTTCTGTTGAAATCATCACTGAATGTGAGGAAGTAACAACTTCCACCAATCAACCTGTTCGCATGGGTCCACATAGGTATATATGGACCAACACTTGTGGTTTCTTTGTGTTGTATTCAACTCCTTTTGGAAAACTCTTACGGTGTTGCTTTCCCAAGATACAACACTCATAAGTACTAGTAGGTTCTTTGATTGGAGGTAATCCTCTAACAATATTCTTCTTCTATAATAATCTCAAACCATAGAACTATAAATGTCCAAACTGAAAGTTCCATAACCAATTATCATCAGAACATGCAACTATAAAAGAACTAACATGATCTCTATAATTCATTTCTAAATTGGAACGCCAAGGTATCTGTTTCTTATCCTTTTTCAAGTATCCTTTTGCAAATCAATATATTTTTTCAAATTTGTGTTGCAGGTACTACACTACCATGCAAAACTTGTTTATATTGAGTTCTATTCATTTTTAACATTAAAAATACAAGTGATATCACAATGTTTTACTACGAAGCGATATGTTTTTAGTGGTCATTATTGTAGGTAGTTTTTTTAGGCATATTAGTTAAAGTAAGATTCCATTAATGTTATTAAAGGTAAATTAGTTATAATCTTTTAAAATTAGGGTATTTTTGAAAATATTATTGAAGTTACAATTCTTTTAGGTTTTAATTGAAAACTTTAGATTATAATTGAACCAATGTCATCAGAGTAGCTATGGTTTTTAAAATTAGATTTATAGAAGATATTATAATAAATATTAAGAAAATTATGATCATTTTAATTATAAGCCCCAAAACTTTAATCTAAGGAGCTTAAAAGTGGATTTATAAAAGAGATTATGATCAATATGAAGAAAATTGTAATCATTTTAAAGTGGAAGCGTAAAAACCCTAATCACATAAAAGAGTTTCCTTGAATGTAATTGTATACTTCTATATTTTAAGCCCATATATTTTATAGTGTGATGTTGCAACTAATATTGCCATCTTTTATGTCCCTAATTATTAAAGCATGCATAATGTTATAAGAAAATTATGTAGAATAAGCTCTTCCTTTCTTGATATTTCCATAAAGTATGGAGAACATAGTTAGGAGTAGCTAATTAAAGTTGAAGAGATTTATAAGGAACACAAAATTTATTCAATTCTTGAAGTAGTTCGTACATGTCCATGGATTTCTAGAGAAATAAGTGCAAATGTCATATACATTGAAAAGGATGGTACATGAGTCATATCTACTATGTGCTACTTAGTTGAGGCTTGTAAACAATTATATATATGCAATTGTTACTTATAGGAAGACAACTATTTTCAACTGTAATGGGAGTGTACCTTTTCATCCATTTTGTGGATCCACATGATCATTGCTTTGTTGCACCCGTTACAGACACTTTTCTTGGAATGCCTCACTCTTAGCATCGAAGGAAACACTCATTATTAGAATCAGTAACTTATGGATATACATCACATGTGTATAGATCCAAGCAAACACATCTCAATGTTGAGGAATTGGTGGGATACAACCCATTGATCTAGTAAAAGGAAATGAATTTAATAGAGTTAATAATATTAATATAAGAATGAATGACCTTCAATGTAATGCAAACTAGGTTGAATAACCTAATCATTTTAAATAAGGTCCACAAGATACTTATGATGGTATAAACGTAATATAGTTCATTTACTGATGTAGAGACCAACAATGTTTAGGTTCACTTTTAGTTGAGGCTTTCCATTTTGGGTACAATGTTTTATACTTATATAGGAATTCTCTCTTACACAAGGTGTCATTTAAGGTGTTTTGTACTCTATATATAGATGCAAACCTTAGAAATATTATAAGGGGGATTAACAAAAGCTTGATGGATGATTTTGTCAAAACTAGGTAACAAAAAGCATGCCCGTGCAATAATGTGTATACATT
>APFE030011358.1:2557-116626 GCA_000404065.3 Pinus taeda
GCATAAACATAGATCCTCTGGAAAAAGTCTTTTTTTGAAGCTTGATGTAAAATTCGAATTGCCTATGTTTAATGGTGAAGTGAATGCAGAAAAGCTTGACAAATGGATTAGGCAGTTGGAAGTTTACTTGAGGATCCAGAATATGCATGATGATGCCACAAAGATTCAGTTGGCTTCTTTGAGAATGGATGGAGCAGCATTGGTCTGGTGGGAGGCCAAGACCAAAGAGGAGATCAAGAAATTTGGTAAGGTTACCTTAACATGGACTGAATTTCTGTTAGCCATTAAAAAACAATTTTATCCTCTTTCTCACATGCAGAAAGCCATTATGAACTGGCAAAATTTCAGACAACTTAAGGGTCAGAGTGTCCAAGACTACACCCAAGAATTCAGGAGAAGAGCTCTCTTGTTAGGGGTAGATTTACAGACCCAGGACACCTTGCTGAAGTATATTGGTGGCCTGCATAGCTACCTTAGACACACCATCTTGATGTTTAACCCTACTAGTTTGGATGAGGTTTGTGTCCAAGCTACCCATTTAGAGGCAAGGGAAAAAAACACATTTGAAGAGGGTAGAAACAAGCCCGCTAAGGGGAAAAACAAAGAGAAAACCTCCAAGGGAAAGGGCAAAAAGAATGCATCTGTCAAACAGGAGAGTGAGAAAGTGATTTGTAAACATTGTTCTAAACCAGGCCATGAGGAGAAAAACTGTTGGAAATTACATCCTGAAAAAAGACCTCAATTTAACAAATCCAAAGGGAAATAGAAAACTACTGCTACTGCATCTACTCCACAAGATTTAGGGGATGATTTAGGTGATGAAACCAAAATTACAGCCATGGGTTTGAAAAACTTGAAGGGAAAAGAAATGGAAATTCAAGCCAGCACTAGTACCTCAAAATTTCATATACAAGCTCCTAATGAGGAAGAAAGAATTGAACTATTTCATGTGAGGGTGATTTCAAAACATACTAAGATTGACACACTTTTTGATAGTGGGTCACAAGCAAACCTTATATCAGAAGACTTGGTCAAGCATCTTAAACTTGAGACCGTTCCACATCAGAAGCCATATCCACTTGGATGGATTTTCAAGGATGCAAATTTACAAGTTTTAAGGAAGTGCACATTGCGCTTTGCAATTACTGCACATTTTATTGACACAGTTGAACTTGATGTGGTACCTTTTGATATAGTAGGAATTGTTTTGGGAAGTCCTTACTTGTTTGACAGGAAATCTATCTTTCATCGCCATGAAAGCAAATATCATCTTTTCAAAGATGGCAAGGAGTTCATTGTTAGAGCTCATCACAAGAAGACAAATATAGCGATGGTGAATGCAGGACAAGTAAAAAGTCTGGTCAATTCAAGTAAGAATTTTGTTCTTCTTATGATTAAGCCTAAGGTTGATGTGAATCATGGGTCATTTGACAATTGTGATCCAAAACTTAAATCAGATCTGTATGATGTAGTTGATGTATATCACGAGATATTTCAGGAGCCAACAGGTTTGCCTCCTAAGAGGGAGATTGAGCATGAAATCCATTTGCATCGCGATTGTCCTCATCCAAACATAGGCATGTACCGAATTTTTATTATGGAGAATGCTAAAATAAAGAAGCAAATTAAGGACTTGTTGGACAAGGGTTTCATAAGGCCAAGTACTTCGCCATGTGGGTCACCGATTGTACTGATTCCAAAGAAAGATGGCACTTGGCGTATGTGTGTTGATTTCAAGGCCTTGAACAAGATAACAGTAAAGAATCGTTACCCACTCCCAAGGATAGATGATTTCCTAGACCAGCTGAAAGATGCTCGATATTTCACTAAGTTAGACTTGCACAGTGGATACCATCAAGTAAGAATTGAAGAAAGTGACATTTGGAAGACAATGTTTAAAACCAAACAAGGACTCTTTGAATGGCTTGTGATGCCGTTTGGTTTGTGCAATGCACCTGCAACTTTCATGTGGCTAATGGATGATGTCTTGCGTCCTTTTCTTGATGATTTAATTATTGTCTACTTAGATGAAATCTTAATTTTCAGCAAGTCTAGAGAAGATCATGTCATGCATGTTAGGAAAGTACTTGATGTTTTGAAGAAGAATCAGCTATTTCTTAAAATGTCAAAGTGTGAATTTGGAAAGACTTCTTTGGTTTATTTGGGACACATAGTAGGAGGAGGTGCTTTGAGTATTGATCCTGCTAAGATTGAGGCTATTGTGAAGTGGCCTACTCCCAAATCCATTACAGAGGTAAGAAGTTTTTTGGGTGCAGCTCAATATTGGAGGAAGTTCATCTCTAACTTCTCTTCTATAGTAGCTCCTATGCATGCAGTGACAAGTGTGAAGCATACTTTCCAATGGGGAGGCAAGCAGCAAAAAGCTTTCGAATCTTTGAAAGAGAAGATTAGTTCAGCTCCGGTCCTTGCATTACCGGATTTGAGACAGCCATTTGAGATACAAACCGATGCTAGTGATTATGCCATGGGTGCAGTTCTTCTACAGCATGGTAAGCCTATTGCTTTTCATTCTGAAACTTTTAATGGTGTTGTTGTAAATTATCCTACCTATGATAAGGAGTTGTATGCATTGGTACAAAGCATCAAAAAGTGGAAACACTATTTGATGGGAAAAGAAACTATTATACATACCGACCATCAGCCCTTATAGTACTTGCAATCACAAAGCAAGTTACAACAATCACGACACTTCAGATGGATGGGCTTCTTGCAACAGTTCCATTTGGTAATAAGGTACAAGAAAGGTACTTCGAATAAAGTTGCTGATATGCTTTCAAGGCCTATTATTGGTGTTGTTACTTTACTTAAGAATGATTCCATTGTACATGATAGTTACATAGAACAATATGCATCTGATGATGACTTTAAAGATGTGTATGCTAGCTTGAGTAAAGGGAATCATGTAGAGGAAAATGACTATCACATGCATAACAATTTGCTGTTTCATTTGGGAAAGTTGTGTATACCACAGGGGGAGAGAATAAATGTCATAAGAGAAGCTCATTCTTCTCTTATTGCTAGCCATTTTGGTGTAAGCAAAACAGTTGCACATCTACAGAGGTATTGCTATTAGCCTTGCATGGTAGATTATGTTTCGAGGTTCATAAGAGGTTGTTCATTATGTGCTACAAGCAAGCCTAGTAATAGGAAGCTTGGCTTGTATACTCCTTTTCCGGTACCTTCTAGACCATGGGAGAGCATCTCTATGGATTTTGTAGGAGGTTTGCCAAAATCTAGAAAGCAGCATGATTATTTATATGTAGTAGTTGATCATTTCAAAAAAATGTGTATACTTATTCCTTGTAAGAAAACTATAACTGCTGAACAAACTGCTGAATTATTTTTTCATCATGTATGGATTCACTTTGGTTTGCCTACTTTGATTATTAGTGATAGGGATTCCAGATTTGTGGGGAAGTTTTGGTCCAACCTCTGGGAGATGATGGACACAAAGTTGAAGAAAAGTACTACTTTCCATCCGCAAATAGATGGACAAACCGAAGTTGTGAACAAAACCATTGTGCACCTCTTGAGAGGATATTGCAGCAAGCATCCCAAGCTTTGGGATGAACATTGCACTACATACAGCATGCTTACAACCATGCCAAGCACTCTTCCACAAACACCTCACCGTTTGAAGCTTGTTTTGGTTACTTGCCCAAATCACCTCTTGATTTCATTCTTGAGAAAGATGTCACCATTGAGGGACATAGTGATGTTGACAAAGCTTGTTCATTCATTGAAAGAATTCAGCAAATACATCAGCAAATTCAAGAACAGCTTGAGAAGAGTCAAGGAAAGTACAAGGAAAGACACGACAAGCATAGAGTCGATCACAAGTTTCAAGAAGGGGATGAGGTATGGCTATACATTAGTAAGGAAAGGATGCAAGGAGAAGGTAAAAAGTTGAAGCCTATTCATTATGGTCCATTCAAAATCCTCAAGAGGGTTGGAAATAATGCTTTTCAATTAGATTTGCCTTCCTACATGTAAATGTATTCTGTTGTTAATGTGGAGAACTTACGTTTGTATGAACCTCCTTTGATCGCTGATCATGAAAGGTTGTTTAGCTACCATCCATAGAAGATTTCTCACCAGAATTCTTAGATGAGCTGAAAGAAGATGAAATCCTTGATAGAAGGACACGCACTTCAAGGAGGGGCAATGTAGATTATGTTCGGGTTTGTTTCAAAGGCAGCAAACCGAACAAGTCAAAGTGGATGGAGGTGGATAGAGTGAGGGCGTTGTACCCTCACCTCTTTAACAGGTAGTTGAAGGCTTTTGGGGTCCAAAAGCTTCCCAATGGAGAGGCGTGATCAGGGGCTCATGTCCCAAGTGTCATAAAATGATCAAAATTGGCTCAAACCTAAATGACTGGATAGAGCTCATCCTCCTAATTCTGTTGCCGCAAACGGTTCGAAAAACAGTCGTCGTATGTGAAAGTTATGTCAGAAACAAAATCGCCCAATAACCCTTAATTTTTGAATTTTCAAAAAAAAAAAAATATTCCACAGAATATTCTTGGAAATATTCCTTTGGGTGGGCCAATCAGAAGCTACCACGTGGCAAGCCTGGAGGTCGCCACGTGGCTCAGGTGACATCAGCACATATATGGGCGCATGGTAAATTTTTTTGGCCTCGGCCAGTTTTGAACCCGCGACCTCCGTTGCAATAATCCTCCACCTTACCATTGGGCGACAACAACGGCCATTGAAAGTTCATGGGAACATTATGTAATTAAAGTTTAAAATGTATGGTGGGCGGGAATGAAAGGGGCCAGCCCCGCCTCCATATGACCTCCGTCCAGGAACCAAGGGCCTTATCCCTAAACCCGCGGAGCTAACCAATGGTCAACATTAATTAACTGTAGTTAAGTTGGTGAGATTTTTGGCGGACCGCCAAATTTGGGCGGTCTCGCCATAATTGACAGGGCTAACTGGCCCCAACTACAGTTAGTTGGAGTTATTTTAGGCTAAACTGGAGGGAATCATTAATGGGCCATAACTTTGGCTAGGAAAGGCAGTTTTGGACGATTTTTTTTTTTTTTTTTTTGGGTATTTTGGACATTCTGAAGCCATTGGCATAGGTCTTGCAACCATCAGAGGTCATTTGCATAGGTTTTGGAGCCGTGGAAGTTCTAGGAGCCACTAGGGCCCAGTATTGAGAGAACTGTATTGGGTTGCAGGTATCCATTGGAGGTGAACAAGCAGTCAATCCTGAAGGATTCATGTGTTTTGAATCCAATTTTACAGTCTATTTCACCTGTAGAGACTTCTATTCAGTTGTAAATTCATTTTGAGCATTTAATTAAAACGAGGATAGGCCCATTTGGGAGCCTTGGACCCAACAGACGTAGCCCAGGAGGGGTGAACTGCTTCATAAAATTCTTTTGAATCTATGTTTGATTTATTTTGTAGAACAAATTCATTTTAATGTGTTAAACAGTAAAAGGAAATAATTCTGCTATGCTTGAATGGATCATTAACAACTGAAAATTTCATTTGTTTCTTTACTACAAGACATGGGCATCTTTTAAACATGTTTACTACTGAATTGAATACCTTGCGAACCTTTTTCAAGTAGTTTCAAATTCAGATCAGTATTCAACGATGCAGTGATGTCTAGATTTTCTATTTGTGGGCCTTCAACTTCACGATGCCCTTCTACCTCTAAGATATTCATGTTTCTCAAATCTTTCTCCTCCTCTTTAGCAGTCACATTATAGTATTCCAACGCATGATGTAACTAGGTGCTCCACTCTAGTTGGATCCATTCCATAGGTTCTTGCGGCGTTCTGAAGATAACTGCCTTAATCTCTTGTAGAGCTTCATCGATGCTTGTGAAGCCATATTCAAAGTTAAAGGTCAATAAGAACCCTTCCCTCAATATATCCCACTCTTTGGTGCCATGACACAACTCCGTTAATAGATACTAGTTCATGGGAATTGTATCCAAAGTATGGAAAAAGACGTGTACCCACTCTAGTTGTGGTTCTGTCTCCCATGCTTTAGTCCATTTTTCTAGGTGATCATGTGGATCATCCCTTCCATTATATTTCTCAGTAAATCTAGTGTTAGGATGCTCAAACCATAACCTCATCATTCTTCTGTAATCTCACCATCCAATAAAACTATCCTTATGCGTACCCCACCATCATGTAAGCATAGACATAGTGCCAAATATAATGCTTGGAAGCGTGATCCTTTGGTACTTCATGTCGAAATTCATCCAAAAACTTATCTACATAAGTTAAACCATCATAATAGGGTAGTTTCCTTACCTCTGACGAAACACATCGCAGCGACTTCATCATCATATTACATCGCAATGTAGATACTTCATGCAAGCGATTCTCACAATGCTCTAACTCTTCACCTAAATAAAAGGTGCAGGAACTCTCCTGGTCCCATGCAATCCATCCATCTACCATTAGATTGATCCAATCCTGATATCACATTGTTATTTGGTAGATTTGATCCAGTTCATCCTCACTTTCTTCATAATCGCAAACTAGTTCAGTATAGCACGCCCCTTCTACAAGGTTCAACAATACTACAACCTGAAGCAATTTCCTTTAAAACGACATTGTCCTCTTCTTTAAATTGATGACCCAATTCATGTCAATGGCCTAGTCAATTCCCAGGAGAACAGGGTATGGATTACTATCATTGATGATTTCTATAACCTCAAAGTCAGCCATTGTGCTTGCACCTTCAATATCAATGGTTACTCCATATAATTGTCCCATGGGGATGATTTTCTGTTGGTTCACCATTCTGAGCTGAATTAGAGACCACTGCAGTGCAAGTCTCCTCATTCTTTCCCATGTTTGTTTTGGAAAAATGTTCTCATGGGACCCCATATCCAAGATGACTTGGTCCATCTCATAATCACCTATTTGCATAGAGAGCCTCATCTCGCGCCCTTTTTGTGCCTTATGTTTGCAAATTTTTCTAACCACCCGGTGTCCATTAGGTACCTTCTCTTTGTTGGCACATTTGTTTATTAATTATTGCAGGCCTTCCACAACTTTTCTATCTCGCAACAGTTTTATGCAGGTCTCCAAAAACATGGTAAGTACAGAGGGATCAACCTCTACAGCTGCATTGGTTTCTTTCACCTTTTCGTGGCTTCCTAAAGTGGATGCCTCAATGAAGCTTTTGTTTGCTTCCATAAACATTTCCTTAGCATGATTTAGATCAAAGCCAACTTCCTTCTCTGGGACCTTGAAGACCCATCCATCCTCTTCACACTATTTACCTTTATCATCACCAGTCATTATTCCACTTCTCAACACTATATCCATGCTTTGATCTTCCTCATGGGGCTCAAATCTCATCATCTATAAGTTCTGCATAAGCTGCTGAGGCTGCACTTTCTTCTCTTGCATTTTAGCTATCAACACGGGCACTCTTCTATAGTATGTTAAAACTGGTTGTAATACTGACATGATGGGCATGCCTAATTTTGACATTCTCATGCATAGTGCCCTAGCTGTTCGCAGTTGTAGCAAATGATTTGAACATGACCTCTACTAGGCCCTCCTCCTCCTCGGCCCCATCCTCATCCTTCATAACCTCCATGCACTCCTTCAGCACCTTGATCTGGAGGCCAAGTTTATGTTTTCATCCTCTATGTAGGTGTCCCTTCCATCATTAGCTCATAGCTTCAATAATGATGCTTATCATGGCCCACCGACTTGCATAAGTTACAAAAAAACTACTGGGGTATCTCGATGAACTTTTGAAGTAAATGACAATTATCATTGCATGTTGTCCAACAACCTGACAAATAGTGCACCATAGCGCACCCCCCACACTCAGTCCTATTGGGGCTTCCAGCTTCAGGGGAATCACCCCCTCCCCCCGCATAATATAATTTGTGTACATGGGAATTGGTCTTTATTGTGCCCCTGGCTCTTGCACTTCAAGCACCAAACTTCTACACACACTTCTGGTTTAATCTCCTTGTCTTTCTTCAAACTATGTAATTCTAAGTGTAGGCTCTATAACTGAGAGTGGATTTGCTATACCCTGAAGGTCACATCCTGAATAGGTGATGCATGTAACCTCATCATGATTTCCAAGGCTTTTACTTGGGTTCCTATCTTTTGCTGCGACAGAGAAATTCTCAGGTAGGGCAGAAGTGAAGCTATAAACCATTCACGTGTTGACTATCTTTGAGATGAATTTTAGCTTCTCAAATTTGACACTTCAACCTTTGATGTAATTCCCAAGGCGTCTCATCGACCCTCATCATGATTTCTTTGAATCCAATGACTGAATGTGAGTCAGACTTAGGCTTACTAAACTCCTTGTTTAAAGCCGCCTTAGTCTTTGCTAGCGATGTACAGGATTATTAGAACAATACTTAATGTACCAAGTTAATGCGCGATCTTGTAAAGCGGTAACCAATTATACCTTATTTATGTTGTCACCAGAAATTTGTTACGCTATCCAAACAACATTCACAACAAACCACAAATACTCTGTATCTTCACTCCCTATGCCCTTGAAAATCGATAGCTTCATCATGTTCGCCATGTTGGATGGTGGTGGTGGAGGTGGAGGTGTGCGCGAAGGTGTATGCGGTGGAGGTGGAGGTGGAGGCAGAGTGAATGGATAATGTGCTCATAGAAAAACCTGCATTATCAGTTGGCCAAAACTTCGTGGTGAAGCCTGAACCACTCCTTCATTTTTGCTTGAAGGACGTCTGATTAACGGACTATATTTTGGACCTAATCTTTCTCAATCCCTAAAGAGTCATCCAACCCATGTAGCTCCAAACATCAAGGCAATGGCATCCCCTGTTTTTCACACAACAATATTTTAATCCAAGTATTCAATGATCTTAAATACTTACCTCACGGTCCTTTGAAAAATCGCCACTCTGCTTCACTATAGATGACTCAGGTATCCACTACAAATTCTATAATAAATCCTCCTATAATCTGATTGAGCCAATGATCAACAACTCATGCAATCTTGTTTTCATAGTCTTCTAATTGTTGCACTAATTCTGGAGTCCACACTATACGACTATCGAGTTTCCATATTCCGTGACTTTCTGTTAATTTGGCTAACCACTCATATAGTTCAATGGGAAAAGTTTAGAAAAAGCTCTCGTGTATCTCTGTATACAGATACCTGTTTAACCACTCTTCCTTCAACAGGTGCGGATTCCTATTTTCTTATGCTATGAACTCGTGAATCTTTCAATCCAACCACTTTTCAATTTCTTTGTTGGTTGAATTCCAATAATGCGACATCACACATATCTTTCAAGTAGATCTTGGTCTCGGGAATGGAACCATTTGTTGGTTGAGGGGGTCTTGACCTAGGTTTAGGGTTAGCTATGCCAACCAACAAAACCCTACATTACTGGCCCTTTTGGCAATAATCCACATAGCACAGGCTATAGTCTCACCCGAAGGAGTATGAGGGGATGCAAGAACCAAGTTTTTGCATCCATAGACTAGTGTGATGTCTTCCAGTGCCTCAAATTTGCCTTCGCACAAATCGATACACTCTTAGGGAACACTGCTACATTTATGTCAAAATGTCCTTCGGACCTTTGCGAAGGTCTACGATCAATATTTGCGAACCTTTAACAGTTAATCTATCTACTTACACACATATGAGAGCAGTCCTAAATTAGGGTTCATGCATATTAACTTAATTTATTAGTAAACATCAGAGAATGCATCAGTGTCTTCATGAAAATACTTAAACATGCATTGCGTACATCATTAAAACTTATTAAAGAGAATCATGAAAAATTCAATCAATATTTCATAAAACACATCATTCATTGACAACATGTAGCACTAACAAAAGTAAACAAAAATACACAATAATTCTTCGGAAACTATCTTTATTGATCTTCAACTCAGGATTATAGACTTAAAACTACCCTATGTACATAGTTGCAGGGGTCCACGCGCTCAACTATAGAATCTACCCAGGCCTATGTGAACTCAGATGTAGAGGATTTTATCTTCTATCTAACCCACCTCTTCTCACTATCACTTCATCATACTACTCTTAATTGCCTTAGACTCTTCTAAGACACACCTATTTATAACCTTTTTTCATACAATACCATGGTTCATGGACCATGGGTGAATCTCAAAATCGACTAAAAATTTACATAAAATAAGGGGCTAAACCCCTTTGACTCCTAATCATCTACATGCTCCACATCCACAAATCGTAGAGACTTTACATTAATTACACAACTATTTCAAAACTTGGGTTATTTAAACCCCAAAACTGACCTAGGGGACCCCATCCCAACAAGGACCAATGAATGTAAGTTGATCAATGATCACAATGTTTCCTTCATGCGGGAAACACATCACTCAAAAGAGGGAGGAAACATGAGCTCCCATGATGTAAAGTAATCATGGCCAAGGAGTAGATTAAAATCCAATGGGCCTTGGATGACCATTATGTATATATATACAGTCTTTCCTCCCAAACTAATAGGTAAATTAGGAAGGATCCTAAAAGGTTGATTGGTTCCTCTATTAAAAGCCAACAAATTCTGGGTGACGACGACAAGATGAGGAGAACCTAAATCTTTCCAAGTAGTTGAGGAAAGAATGCTAACAGATGCACCCTCGTCTATGACTATGCTAGGTACGACCTTATGGTAAGCCTGACAGTAATATGGAAATGCACATAAGACAAAAGGCGATATCTTGCCAGTCGACTCCAATCAAAATAAGTGACCAAACTACTTTGAGGGGGTATCATAGGAATGTGAGAGTTTCCCTCTTACTTGACGGGAATAGGAGAACTGCTCTTATGCACCTCAGGAATGAGAGGATTTCGCTCCAGCTCATTTGAAACTAAAGAAACCATAAGAACCTAAGTAGTACGAGGCTCACTCTCTACTGGAAAAGTACAATTAATTGAAGGTTGAGTCAGGTATATCATTTTTTGAACCAATGGTTGGTCGAGAACGGACTCACGAGACTCACTTTCAGAGAGAGTGGGGTTAACCAGAGATGAATTTTGATATCACTTGATCAACTAGTGAAGGATCAGGGGAAAGATTTTGTTACTCAGTCAGAAGACAAGGTTGAGAAGTTGTAAGGTTTTCCAACTGTTTGGAAGCTTCATCCATAAAAGGAAAAGGGTGAGCGAGATGATTACCTTCACACAACTTACAGGGAAATTCGACTTTTTACTTTTTCCCATGAGCTTTACTGTTACTAGTTGAGGGTTTGTCACCAGCATGATCACCAGAGGTTGATGACAAAGGTTGATGTGAAACTGTGGACCAAACTTCTAAGACCTTGGGAATACCTGGACAATTCCATAGAAGATGGTCACCCTTACATAACATGCAAGTGAATTTTACTTTCTAGGGCTCATTGGAAGATTTTTCTTCATTAGTTGCATTGGTATCAATGGTTTCTTTGTTGCCCCTTTGCTTATTTTACTTCTTCTTCTTCGTCCCCTTCTTCTTCTTAGCTTCCCAGTTACTACAATCCAGACTTTCACTAGGTTAAGAGGAAGAATGAGGTGAAGAAATAGGCGAATAAGGTGAGGGATCAACTTTAGGATCAACATGAGGTTGATGTTGTTTAGGTGGAGGAGAACTCAGTTGAAAAGAAGTTTGGAAATGGAACCACTGAGGTCGAAAATAACCAAACTGGCAAACCAATGGTCATTCGACGAAGGGACAATGTTGCCATATAAGGAGCACCAGTATTTCCAAAAGAAGGAAAAGGACTAGGATTCCCATAAGAGGGGTTTCCTTGACTGGTAGACTCAGGAAATGTTGCCATTTGTATCAACCTAAGATCTACTAAGGAGTATTTCCATAGGAAGGATGTTGTTCTACGGTCAATTAATTTAGAATTTGAAACAAAAACTTTGCCTTTTCATGTTTTAAGAGTCGAGAAAAGGATGAAAAGGTGACTCTAGTTGCTTTCATTAGTTTAGTGATCTTGAAAGGAAAAGTGCTCGAAGATATTTTCATGTTTAAGGAGTCAGAAAAGATCGAAATGACTACTCAGGATACTCTAGGAAAAAGGGATCATCAAGTAACCGTGAACTACAATATAAACCTTAGCAACTAAATTTACTAAGGACTTGACGTACGTGTAGAAAATATCCCAGAATGTTGTTTTCGGTGTAGCATGTTTAAAGGGCGGAAAATTTGACTTCCTATGGATAAAGGTTTGCATCCTATGAGGGTCTCCTTTTATATACTCGACGGTACGGGGATCACAAGTCTGCGTTAGTGCTATCTAATGCAAAAGTGAATGAAAACTGCTAAGTTTTATAGACTCAGGAACATGTCTCTAGCCTAGACCACAAAGTATGAACGTTAATGTTTCAAATCCTCCTTAGATTAATTGATAGATTTTAAAGTTGATATTGAAATTGTGTTTTTATTTCAAGGCCTTAATGATGTCACCTATTCCTAAAATCAAACTAAATGATGAAATTGAAATCCTTTCATTTGTTAAAATGTACCTATGTAGGGAAGAGAAAGACTCGGATCATGCATCAAACAAGAAACAATGCATCAATGACAAATTTCAAATGCTAAATGCAAAATATGGAATATAATCTTTGATATCATAAGCAAATGCAATGCCAAAAAAAAAACCTTAAAGCGAACTACCTTAAGATATAATGATGATTTCGTTTTCACTTTAATGCAATCAATTTAATCTAGTGCAAAAAGTAAAAGAGAATGCAAAAAAAGTCAATAATAATGAAAATCTCTTTCGGATTAATGATTTTGAATGCAACAAATGCCTAAAAGACTACTTAAAAGATAAACACTTCCATGTTCGCTTTTTGAAACATAAAATTCAAAGCAAATAATTCCTTTTAGTTCAATTGAAACAAAAAAAAAAATTGTAATCTATTGCTTTCTAAATGGAACTAAAGTGACTTTCAAATAATCTACTCAATTCGACACTAATGAAAACAACTTAATAAGCAAGAACCAAAAGTGATTTGCAAAAGACGGTCCAAACATAAAAAGACTCTTTTAACAAAGGTAATCAATCTCTGAAGAGAAGACCAATGAGTGAATGAAGGATGACCTAGAAGACCTAAAACCCTATAAGGTATATCAAGCCTCAAACATAATTAAAACCAAATAAAGAGGCAATTGTAATTAGAAAAACATGTCAAGCAAGACAAGGAGACTAAAATCACACTGGTAAGCCATTGACAGAAGGCAAAAACTGAAAACAAGAAGACACACCCTAATTTTCTTTAAACTATGTTATCATCACACCTATTAAAATAAAAGTAGCGATCATCGCTACTGTAATCAACATATTTGCGATGTCGTCATGACTATGAGAACCAAAATGCGACAGTCAAGAAAGATAAAGAAAAACAAAAAATATTCAAGAGTAGCACAAATAAAAAACCTTCAAGCATTTACCAGAAAGTGAAACTAGTTACAGACAAGCAAACTAGTCTTGGATTGGATGGTTGGTCAAAATCATCACAAAAACAAAGTGAAGGATGGGATGGAAAGGATCATAGTCTCCCCAATGGAGTCACCATTTTTCATCAAGGTTAATCCTCTCTGCGGACTGAGACGATCCCTCTAGTCCAATGAGTGGGTCTAACAACAAAAGTGACAATCTACTGGACACTTTCCTAAGTTACAAATGAAAAGAGAAATGAAGAAGATGGCCTACCTTGTTCTGATGCTATTTTGATCTCCTTTGTTGAAGATGTTGAATCACTCAGGTCATAGGCTTATTCCTGTTGCTCTTAGCATTCATGCACATGCACTAGGGATCAAGACACAACAAGGAATGCAAATATAAATAGCATATCCAAAAGAAACCTACTTAGATAATCAAGGAATGTTAAGCTAAATGATACATGAGCACACACATTAAGGGCAAATGAACCAACATTTGTATATTAATAGAAAATACGGGTAAGCATATAACCAAGCCTTGATTTTGATAGGCTCTCCTTGAATGAATATCCAATTCCAAGCTAGGCTCTCCAGGCACTCCTCCAAGCCAAATGAGTAGCATATAGGCACAATCTTAGCATAAGGGTGCAAATAGGCATAGACCAACAATTTGGGAATGGGAGAGGATGAATATATATGCAGGGAAAGGGAGTTAGGATATCTCCAAATATAGGAGTAGGCCCTCATCTCAAGGAGGTATCTCATAGGGATAAGACCAAGAGGACAAGTTGGGAGAACTCGATGTCATCTACATTGAACAACCTCTATCTCGTTGCTCTGGAAGCTTCTATATCATGAAGCTTCTCATCCTCTTTGGGAAAATTTCCTTTTTGGGATCATCATGGGTATACAAGTAAATAGAGTGATGCCATCATGGTCGAGTATAGTGCAACAAGTGATCATCACGGTTTTTAGTCTCATAAGAGTGATGATTCTCAAATTAGGGTTATAAAGCTATTTCCTTTAGGGGAAGCTCAAGGAATTTTCCAATCAATTTCTTAGAGAGGATCTAATCTACATATATGAATGAGTACACTACATGATGGTCATGTTTTAGGCACTTCGGGGTATGTCACAGGGAAGTGTCGAAGTTGTGATAAAATACCGTGTAACACAACTATCCATGTCTCTATAAATATGAAAGACTCTTAATGATGACTACATTAACTTCTTATTTCTTTTCTTGAACTCTAGAAAGACTTTATTATGCCTCAATCAACCTATTATTGGCTTCCTTGCAACTTCTAATGTCTACCCTCAGATTCCTTAAAGTATCTGCTAAATCGGGAGAGTACTCGTCTCCTTGCTGCCCAACTGACCTGTCTCATTCCATTGAATTCTCATTGCTGCAAGGGGAGTCATGTGAATTGTATTCCACCATTTTTCTCTTCATCTTTGATCTTCTCTCTCTTGTAAACACTTCAAGTTGGATAAACCAAATGGATACATGATCAAATCATACCTCAATGTATTTAAGGGGAGGCTATCTCATCTCCACAATAAATCTAGATATATATTATATATATCAACATATCAAAATCATGCATGATAACACAAAAATGCAATAATAACCACATGCATGATAAGCATAACCATCACAATGCATGCATAAGTGACACATATACACTTAACATACATGCATAACAATATGAATTTAGCCCATCCAATCCAAGTGTTTGAACCTAGAAGCTCTGATACCACCCTATAACATTGGTACTTGCTCTAATAACACCCTGTAATGCTCTGATACCACCCTGTAACACCTATTGACGCATTTACCCAGTTTTACAAGCTCTCCAGGGTAAAAATGAGACAATTGTGATATGACTCAACCTCCGAGTTCTAGTTATGGAAGTGGGGCCTACAAATCAAAAGTAAACTGACATGCCTAAGAGACTACAGATCACTCAGGAGTCTACCAACCACCCCAAGTGATCAATCCTTTAGTTGGAACTATTTTTCACTAGGTTTACCCTCCAACCACACCCATAACACTTCATGCATGTGGTTATGAGGCTCCAACTAGACCCATAAGCTTGCTTGCATGTGGTTATGACCAAAATTTCCTAGTTCTGAGCATGCCATAGTGAGATTTATTCCACTTTTTAAAGCTGGCCTGCAAACCACTACCCCAGACCACCTGTAACTTTCTAGAATTATGAAAATGATGATAAAAATGCTAAACAATCAAAGATTGAGCAAGATCTTGACCAATACATGCCTAATGCAAGATAGACACTTCATCAAACATATAGTAAAAATTGAAGTTACAGGACATGAATGCATATCTGATCATAAAATTCTAAAATTCATCTGAAAATCACCAAGAAGTCTTTATGCCTTCTCAAGCTAGCTGCAACAGTGCTTGTTATCCCATGCATTCATAAACCATTCAATAACTTATCAAATCATGAACAAGAGCCATAACTAGAGAACATAATAGAACCATGCATATAACAACCATATAACCAGAATAGAAACCGTGACAAATAAACCATAAGATCACCATAATAACTAGTACAAGTTCTCATAGATCATAATAGGAAAATATCTCATATTAACATATGAAAATTCCAACCAAATCAGGGAATTCCATGTACCACATGACCATATATTGGCCTGAACCAAATATCTCTTTCATTTAGTCAACCCAACACCATATTCCAAGCATGAATGTGAGATCATAAGGGTCAAACCAAAGGAGAACCAACCAAGGCTTCTAGAGGCTAAACCACCTCAACCCTCAGCCATAATTATCTCACCTATATGGTCTAGAAATCACTAACATCAACTAGATTGGTCTCTTCCCAAGTTGTCTAGGGCTCTAGGAACTAGTAACTCAATCCACAAAATCCAAGAAACCTAAGATATTATAGGGCTATAGAGAATTCATCCCAACCCACATCCATAGGAAACCTAAGAACCAACTAGAAAACCAAATGGGGCACCCACTACACTATGGATATCCAGGAAATGGAAAGGCAAGGATGAAGCCACTGTCACTTCCTTTATTTTCCCTCTAAATTACTTTGCATGCAAATGTGTCTCTTCACCTTCATTTTCTCCTATTTTCCTTGATTTTCATAATTAAATGCCAATTATTGCCTCTTTTCCTTTTTCCGACGCCTTTGACAATTTCCATAGCCATTAATAAACCACAAGTGATGCCCACTATATTTTTTTTCCACCATTCCACATGGAATACGTGTCCCATGACCTTTGTTTTATTTTATTTACATGGAAAATCAACTAGGGACCATTACAATTATTAATTATAATTATAGTTATTACTAATTATTTTTTAATGTGATTGACCAATTCAAAATGTTTTGTTAAAAATTATTATTACTATTATTATTACTTTTTTAATTTAATTTTAATTTTATATTATTTTGACTGAGTTAAAAGGTTTACAAGACATATACAACATCTCTACCACATTGAGCTGGAGAGTGCCTCTCCACAAAATTACTTTTAACTTTTATTATTTTTTTATTGAGGCCACATGTAAATATTCCCCATATCTTTTTTCTTTTAGATTTAATTTAAAAAAAAAAATTAAAATAAAATTAAAATAAAATGTCCATGGGGTCTTGGATAGATGGTGATTGGGTTCTTTGTTAAGGCACTCCTTGATGTGAAGTCACCTGTTCAATTCCCCACCCCGATCGGGGTGATATATTGGACATGATGAAGATGTAGTCTTGCCAATATTAAAAAAAAGTCCACATGGTCTTGGATAGATAGTGATCGGGTGCTCTACTAAGGCACTCCTTGATGTGAAGTCATCGGTCCAATTCCCTGCCTCGATCGGGGTGATATGTTGGACATGATGAAGATGTAGTTCTGCCAAGCTTACAAAAAAAGATTATATATATATATATATATATATATATATATATATATAATATTATATATTATATATATATATATATATATCTATTTATATATTTATAAAATATTTTGATTTTGAAATAAGTTATGGTTTTTGGCTATGTAAATTGAATAAGCCATGGTATTGGCCTATGATATTGTAACAAAGGTCTATTTACAAGTTAATAATATCGATGGTAAAATAGGGGTGAATATTCATGGTTAAGAATATTATTAATTTTTAAGTATTATTTTTTATGTGCTTATAATTACATTTAAATATGGTTACAAATCATAATTTTAGTTCATATGAATAGAAAGGATCTTAATTTATAACTACAAGCTATGGTCCAATGGTTGTGTGTGGTGGTTTTGGTCCCCACAAGTCTCAAGGTCCATTCCCAGGGAGGGCCATTCACACGAATAACATGAAGAGTGTATATATATATATATATATATAATATATAATATATATATATATAGATATATATATATATTATATATATATATTATTTTGTATATTTTAACTGTGACATGTATATTATGATTTTCTTATATCTCTTGAGATTTAAACCTTTTTTACAGTGAAAAGAGATTTGATCCTTCTCAATGCATGGTATATCCAGAGTTAATATGGATGTATACTGGTTTAATTTTGTCCTTTATTCCATATGAATACCATGGGTCAATACCATGGGTTCTCATTAACCATCCTTTACATTGTTTGATTTCATCAAGAATTGACCAAGATACAAGGGTTATGAAACCCTATCTTTGAAACCCTTGTCTTGGTGACTGCTTCGAAGGGGGTCTCTCCCCTTCCTCTCTCTCCTTCCCCTCCAAAAGATGAGGCAACAAATTTTCAATCTCTGGTTACCTCCCCGCCAAAGCATTAGAAACCTACCGAGAAACGATCCAAATTCGTGAAGAGGAATGTCGAAGTTTGTGATATTGCAGTGCCAGATGGGGCCAGGAAAACCACATTGGCATATTCTGAACACGTGTTGATAGGGAAATTCACGGGCATGTGGCCCTCCCTGAGAACAATTGAATCATGGATTGAGAGCACATGGAAGGCTAGGATGAAAGGTAACATTGAAATTTATGTAGTAGGAAATGGGTTTCTCTCTTTTCTATTTGAGCTAGGAGAAGATAGAGATGTGATATTCCATAATGGTATTTATTTCCTTAGGTCTTAGGGGGATCTATTTGAATAAGTGGACTCTATAATTTTACCCAGATGAATATTTCCAAACAACTATTTTGGTGTGGGTGAATCTTCCTTGCCTCCCATTGTCATACTAGAGAATGATTGCTTAAGAGTGATTGAAAATGGGGTTGGAAAATATATTGTAAAATTCGAACTGAAGGGATCATAGTTTGATTATGCAAACATTTGTGTGGTGTACCTAGAGAAAGGGCTTCCAGTAGAAGTCAATTTAACTATGGGAGAATGGAAACATAGATAGACTTTTGACTATGAGAAGATTCCATTTAAATACAGACATTGCCATGATTATGGTCATTTTTCAAGGGATTTGTCGAAAAAACATCCAATTACAGGACTTGAACAAACCTCACCAACTAAAGAACAATGACAGACACAAATAAGGACGGGTAACAAGGGATCTTTCATTGAATATAAAGTTCAATGGAACAAAGGAAATAATGTGGCAACATCGAACCAATTTTCTGTGTTGGACCAAGAAAAAGAATAGAATGAGAACGAGGTAGGATAGGGAGAAGTACAAGAACATGTTTAAAGTGAAGATGGCAAAGAATAAATGGAGGAAGGATAAATGAAGGATAACACTCCTCCAAGTAATGGTCATGTGGTATTGATGCCCTCACATGGAAAATCAATGTCGCCTAATTTGGAAATGCTTCTCCAACAACAAATTCTATCAAGTATGGAAAAGGAGATTGCAGTGGTTCTTACAAGGCTAATGGCTCAAAATATGGTATGGGATGGTGAAGGAAGCAGTCAAGAGATTGAAATAAATAAAAGAGAGGAAGACACCAAAAAACCAAACCTTAAGGGAGAGGGAGGCATAGAAGAACAAAAAATTGGGAAATAAACCTATAATTTCAGAGATATTAAAGAACAAAGGGGCTAAAGGAAAATATGAAAAGGATGGTGAGTCATCTCAAACCCCCATTTTAAAATGATAATAATACCTTGGAATATTAGGAGTTTGGGGAGCCCTGTTAAATCATAGGCAGTAAAAGATATCATTAAACAAGAATCTCCCTAGATTCTTTTTCTGTAGGAGACGAAAATGGAGGAATAAGAGGTAAGTAAGTTAATTGGAACCTTTTGGAAAGATAGTGTGGTAGTTTCTTAGCAATATAGGGGTTCCTTTGAAGGTCTTTGTATCTTCTAGTCCCTCTCCCATTTAAATTTAATAGAAAGTGTGAATCATACATTTTGGTTAATGGTAGTTCTAGATAATAAGTTAAGTGGCAAAAGAGTCACTGTGATAAATGTGTATGCACTCATTCTATATGGAAAAAAGGTGAAATTATGGGATTCTTTACATGAAGTTAGACTGGGGGGGGGTGCCAAAATTGCATAATAGGAGGTGACTTCAATACAACGCTTAGTGCCTTAGAGAAGCAAGGGGGTTCATTGGTTCAAGATCCATTTAGGGATCGTATGGAAGATTTGATGTCAGACTGGGAATTGATAGATGTGGTTTCGAAGGTTGGTAAATAAACATGGAAAAATAGAAGAGATAGGGAGGCCTATATAGCAATGAGATTGATAGATTTATGATTCATAGTGGTTGGCTCCTTAAAGGCATTGGCTACTCATCTTCTATCATCTCCAATGGAATATCGGATCATCGCACTATAATTTTAAGGCTAGATACCCTGTAAATTATGGGCCAATTCCTTTTCATTTTAATGTAGCATGGATCCAAGAAGAAGGAGTGAAGAACCTCATTATCAAGGCATGGAAAATAATGGTCCAGGGATCCCCATCTTTTATATGGTTATCCAAGCTCCACAAAGTGAAAATATTTATTAGGAAATGGTTGAAGGAAACATATCAACCTCTTGGGAAAAAATTAAATCTCTTAATGACTAGGCAGAAAAACATTATAAATTGATAGAACACACATAGATAAAATATTAGCACCTTCTAAAAGAAATGGAACTGACGAAGCAAAATATTTTCTACTAGAAGACAAGAGGAAGGGCTATGGCGAATCAAATCAAGGAGCCTTTGGATGAAATATGGGGATATGAACACCACTTTCTTCCAAGAAAGATATTAATGACTAGCTAGAAAAACATTATCAATTGACATAACAAATGAAGATATAAGACTGACACCTGCTAAAATAAAGGAAACTGACGAAGGAAATATTCTTTGCTAGAAGATAAGAGAAAGTGATATGGTGGCTCAAATCAAGGAGCCTTTGGATAAAATAAGGGGGTATGAACACCACTTTCTTCCATAGGCAGGATAAAGAAATCAAAGTAAGGGATAATGTAAAATAAATTGTTCGAGAAGGAAAACCAAAAATCATGGAATTTGAAGAAATTAAAAAAGAATTTTATCAACACTTCAGGAAATTATATACAGAAGAACATGTTCCCATGGAACATGCAAATGAATTTCTTAGTAATATGCCATCATTTATATCCCAAATTGTAAATCTAAAACTAATGAATACAATAGTGGAGGAAGAGGTTCTTTTGGTAATTATGTCCTTGAATCCAGAAAAAGCCTTAAGACTAGATGGATTTCCTATCTCCTTTTATCATTGTTTTTGGTTCCTGATCAAAGTTTATCTCCTAAATATGTCAAACTACACTTGAGAGAGGAAAAAAGTAGGAGGTGGTATCAATTTAGCCTTTTTGGCCCTCATCCCAAAATATTTGAATCTTGTAATTTTTTCTGGATTCCAACCCTTCTCCCTTTGCAATACATCCTACAAAATACTAACCAAAGTTATAGCTAATAAACTGAAACCCTTCCTCCCTTCCTTTATCGCAAAGAATCAGGGTGGGTTTATGCAAAAAAATAATATATTGGACAATATCATTTTAGTCCAAGAAGGTGTTCATTCCAGCAAGGAAGCGAGACATGAAGGAATGATCATCAAATTGGATATGGAAAATGCATTTGATCAGGAAAATCACTCTTTTTGTTTTATGTATTGCCTAAGATTGGGTTTGGTCAATAATTTATCCTTTGGATTAAGGCATGCATTGATCATCCTTGGATTTCTCCTCTAATCAATGAGAATCCAACTTCATTTTTCATGGACTCCCATGGATTGAGGCAGGGACGTCCCCTATCCCCTCTCCTGTATATTATCATGGATGAAAGTTTTAATAGAAAACTTGAAGCAGTTTAGGGAGACTGGTCACCAGTAAGGTCTCAGAATTACTAGGAAGGTCAAGGAAATTAATCATTCGTAGTTTTTAGAAGATACTCTCCTCCTCAGAGGAGCTTCCAAAATCATTGGCTCTCGATTTAAAGAGGGTTTAGACAACTATCTGAGTTTTTCTAGAGGAATGGTGAAAAAGAAGAAAATTTTGATTTTGGGATGGAATAGTTCTAAAAGCATACTGAATGAAGTTTCTCATATACTAGTATTTCCTTTGGCTAAATCCCAGAGAGACTTTCCTTATCTAGGTCTTCCAATATCCTTGGGTCCATCTTCTAGAGAGGATTGGGAAGTGGTTCCTCAGACAAATTCAAAAAATGATCTACCCTTAGGGTGCTAGGTTGTTAAATGTTGCATGGAAACAAATCCTCATTAAATCCATTTTATCTACTCTCCCCATATATTTTGGCTCTAGCCTTCTAACTCCCAAAAGTGTAATACATAGTATGAGTTTCATGTTAAGAAAATTTTTATGGCAAGGAGGAAAAGATAAGGAGAAACGATTCCATCTATTAAATTGGAACATAGCCAGACTTCCAAAAAAGTGGGAAGGATTAGTAATTAAAGATCCAGAATACATGAACCTAGCTCTTGGAGAAAAATTGGTTTGGAGATTATTAACAGATTCTAAGGAATGGCAGAAATAGGCCTTCCTGAGGAAATACTTTCATAAAAGTCAGCTACTAAGACCGAAGGAAGAAATATGGGAAGGGGACGGAACTAAAATGGAAGCTCTGTAAATCTTTAGCCTTGGTGGTGTTGAAAAATTTGGGGTGGAAAGTGGGGAATGAATGTTGTATCATAATTTGGAAAGATGGTATAATTCTAGGTGAGACAGTGCATGACTCCCAGGAGATGAAGGATTTGGACAACTGGATGGAGGCACAAGGAAAAAGGACACTAGTAGATATATTAGTATGGTATCATAACTGGCAATGGGCCACAGGGGATTCACTCGGTGAACCTCTGACATATCACGTGCGTTCGTGGCATATTATTCAATACCCTTAATTTGACTACATATTGGAAAATCCCTCTAAAAATCACATCATTTAACCCCCTACCAATATGAACCCAATACAAATTTCAAATTTAAAAAACCCTTACTTTTAGTAGATATTTTAGGTATCCATTTTTTCATTAACATTTTTTATACCCCTTTACTTTTTTTCATTAACTTTGAGCTCCATTTTTTATATTTTCCAATATAAAAATCCTTTACCCCCTATATATCCCCCAATATATTAGGTCATTTTTTCCTCAATATATATCCCCCAATATGAACCCACATGGTATGATATTGCTCCCCCAATGAAGCTCCCTTGCAATGGGCGGGATGGTTCAACATAAATAATCCCAGTTAGTTGGTGTTTTCTTGGTACAAGGTTATTAAGGCTCTGAAATGATATTCTCCAATTGATACTAACAGATTGGACTATAGAATTTGGATGGGTTGTAAACAAAGGTACTATACGGTGAAGGAAGGGTACAAAACATTAGTGAAACATCCCTCGCATCCACAAGCTTTGAGAATTTGGGGTAGAATTTGGAATAAGGATGGTCTCTCGAAAGTAAACAGATTTTGTTGGGAATTGGTTCATTGGAAAATTTTAACAGCAGAGAAGTTGAAAAGAAGGCATATTTAGGGACCATCGTGGTGTGTTCTATGTAGGAACGTAAAGGAGAACATATCCCATGTCTTCCTTCACTGTCCTTTTACACTAGAAGTATGGAGAGTGGCCTTACATTCTATAAGTAAAATCCAATCCATTCCAAAAAATTGGACAAATATGTTTGAAAAATGGTGTTGTAATCCCCCCTGGAACCATGTCTCATCTTCTTGTATTTCTAGCTGCTAGAGCATGATCCTGAAATATATTTACTAGGCAATCTAGCTTGCAAGAAATGATGAAATTTTCAATGGAAGGGAGCCTATCACCCTATCTACAACATGGAAATCCTCTTAGCTATTATTTGACATAGTGTCGGCAAAAGAATTTGATCCAAGTGATATGGATAGTTAATCAAAGGTAGAGAAAGAATGGGTTAAAGTTAAAAAATCACCAAACACTTTAGGAGGTCTCGCTTAAGAACAAAGAAAGATACCATATCACATCCGCATGTCAGGAGATCAGTTTGAGAAATGGAGGAATGCGTTGGGACAATTTTAGCTATTATTTGATGGAACAACAAAAGGAAATTCCGGGGAGGCTGGGGTGGGAGGGGTTATTCTTCGCCCCGATGGAGAAATCACAAAAAAATTCGTCTGGGTTAAGGAATATCGACAAATAACTAGGTGAAATAATATGGATTATGGAAATGGATAAGGATGGAAATATATGAACGAATAAGCCACCTAACAATTTTTGGAGATTCTCAAATCACCATTCAAAATTGTATTAAGTGTCTTCAAAACAAGGACATAGATCCAAATCCATATGCAAAGAATAATTTTAATGCTGGATAAATTTTATTTCATAGAATTATTCCACATCAAGAGGGAAAATAATGGGTTACTAGATGAACAAGTGAATTGAGCTACCATATTGGAGCAAGGAAAGCTAAGGGTGGATGAGGGAATGCCCATTAAATGTCATATCCTGTGAATTTGAATAAATGGAAGTCCTCGAAATACTGGAAGAGTATTGAGAAAAGAGAAATGACTGGTAGGAAGATTAAGTACCATAATTATTATTTGGTACATTTGTTTAGAAATGGAATTATCAATGATACACTAAAGCCATCAACCTATAAATGGATAATAATGTGAATTAAAGGTAGGATTAAGGACAACTGGGAGTTCACCAGCTGTGATTTAAGGTAGAGAAGTAGTGAAGGAATTGTGTACTCTGAGTTCGAGGAGGACCAGTTTAGGTTAATCATGTGAAAATTCACTTCGATGCAAGAAGCAATCAAACTTAGCTTGGTTCATGGCAATGAATTAATGTTGAGCATTAAACATGAAGGGCCCTTCCACATCGTCAATTTGGAGCTGGTCTTACCTATAAGAAGATGGATATAGAGATCTTATGTATTGTGGATTGTTGTGCATTCCCTATGGGTCAAAGATATGGATTATCCATTGGGAAATGATGCAGGTGATTCTTCTTAGGATCCCTTTGGTGTGTTCAAGCATGAGGTGGAGGACATGGTATCAAGGATCAAAGGGCAAATAGTTTTTTAAGCTTGATCTCATTTCACCCTCATTTCGAGCCAGTTTAAGGGTCCGAGAAAGGATGTGGAGAACATCCAAGTGACAACGAAGTTCATCATGTCAAAGATAATGACCCTAGATAGAAAGATAGATAACTCAAATGAGAGGGTGGATATTATTGTGGTGTCTATTTTAAAGGAAGTACTCAAAATCAAGGAAGATGGTTTCATTGAAACACCATGTGATGAAATGGAAGCCTCCCCCTGGAGCTCACCATGAAAATGGAGATTCAACATGAAGTGGACCAACTAGAACTTGAGTTCGAAGACCAGTTGGGGGAAGCAGAAATGGAAGATATAGAAGAATTTGCGCAACAAGAGACAAAAGGATTTGACTAGACAATATATAGTAGTGGGATTTTTTAATTAACTATTCATATATTAATATGTTATGCAAGTATGTAAATGTTAATGTATTTTTTGATGAATGTATAAGGAAAATTAAGTAGACAATTTGGAGAAGATGAATCTAAAATATCATTGCCTCTGGTAAGAGATATTTTCGAGGAATGTGGATTTGTTATTGCTACTAAATGTAATGGTTGGGCCTAAAATACATATTATTTAATATAATTACAAACATTCCTTTAAAAATAAATAAAATACCATGGGTTCTCTTCTTATTTCACTTGATGTTTAGACCTCTTTTACAGTGAAAAGGGATTTGATCCCTCTTGGCGCTTGGGATATCTAGAGTTAAGATGGATCTATGCTCCTTTAATTTCCTCCTTTAAAGAGGCTATATTCCACATGAATACCATGGGAACCATGGGTTTTCATAAACATGGCGTTCTAAGACCACTAGTAACCTCATCAAGTCAAGTAAATTATTTTTATTTTAACAAAGTTATTTTTAATTTTCTTTATTTTGTTTTTGACCAAGTAAAAATGTTTAAGGTAGGGTTATCTCTCTCTCTCTCTCTCTCTCTCTCTCTCTCTCTCTCAAGTTTACCTTATTATTTTAGTTTAAAATTATTTTTGTTTTAACAAAGTTATTTTTAATTTTCTTTATTTTATTTTTGACCAAGTAAAAATGTTTAAGGTAGGGTTTTCTCTCTCTCTCTCTCTTTACCTTATTATTTTAGTTTAAAATTATTTTTGCTTTAACAAAGTTATTTTTAATTTTCTTTATTTTATTTTTGACCAAGTAAAAATGTTTAAGGTAGGGTTATCTCTCTCTCTCTCTCTCTCTCTCTCTCTCTCTCTCTCTCTCTCTCTCTCTCTCTCTCTCTCTCTCTCTCTCTCTCTCTCTCTCTCTCTCTCGACTGTGATGGCCTCCTCCACATTGAGCTCTCCCCCTCTCCCAACCTCTTCCTCCATAATTCTTCCTTCCTCTTCTTGCTCCTCTGATCATGCAACCTGGTCCCCAAGTTGGTTGTGATGGCCTCCTCCACATTGAGGTCTCCCCCTCTGCCTTAACATGACGACAAGTCAATTCAAGTTTGTTTTCACTGACCCACTCAACCCTTGACTAAAGGAAGGACCACACTAGCTTTACAAACACAAGACACAAGTAGACCTTGCTCCCAAAATTTGAGTCTCCTCCTGCCAATTCACCCCAAGATCACATTCAACTAGGCACACTGAGCCCACAACCCTCTTAGCGTTCCATCCTCAACTTCTCCAAAGTCCCCCCCAACTGAGTTAGAGTGACCATGTCTCCACACCAGTAGTAGGACGATGGTTTTTGACTCTACAGAGTGACTACAAACTGACAACAACAAAAAAAGAACAAACAACGAAAATAGTCAACCAGAATTTGAACAAAGGAACCCCAATAAAATTCCATGCTAAGAAAATTCACCTATGTGTAGAATTCAACATGGATGGTCACTGTAGTGCATTCATTCCTCCAATCCCCAAGATCATAAAACATTCTCACCCTCACTAGGAACTAACCTTTTGAAACCACAAACTGCACCCCATTAATTCTTCTTTCTCCATTCAAGCCAACACTAGTAGGAATGCACAAGGAAATGACCTATGCATACTCATTTGACTCAATCCATTTGATCCCCAATCCCATACCCAACATCCACAAACAAGTTAAAACAATGAAATGACGGTTTATATAAAAATTTTCCACCTTATCAATGTTTTTCATTCACTCATGCCACTTGGGGTAGCCGTCATCCTTGCTATCAACACACATCATGCGTACCATCTAGACTATCTGGTATTGAGCTCCATACCATCTACCAATCCATCTTCCACACTCTTATATTAGTGCACACCCCCATCAAGCAAGAGATATATTTATTGATCATCCTATCCATGTTTTCTAGGTCTCAGGGAGGCAACGTGGGAGGCCAACCATAAACAGTCCTAGTGTGAGTTCAATGCCCCAATTAGCTAGCCAATTCACTGCAAAATTGACTTTTCATCATGTGTCAGAGTTTATTGCATATGGGAAGGATAAAATAATCTCTTTAATCTGATATGTCTGAGTTTCCAACCTCTAAATCTTGATCACCTTTGATGACGAGGTCCCATTGAAGATTTTTTGTGTTGCCTGGACCACCATAGCCAAGTCCCTTATGATTTGGATTTTGGGGAACCCCAATAACCAAGCTAGCATCAATTTTTTTTTAGAGTTGTTAACTTCTCTGCATTACTCATTTTTGACCCATAATATCCAGCATATATCCCTAGGGGCTTACCTATTGAGTTCCAAAGGATACCACCATATCCGGTCAGGTTAAGATTACCTTTCAATTCTCCATCAAAATTATTATTCATGAATATTTCTGGAGGGGGTACAAAGGATGAGGGGGAGTCAAATTTCTCCCAAGGCCCCAAGATATTTAGAGGACCCATCATCGTCAAATATAGGTTTAATTACGCCAGGAACAAAGCTTCCTCCCTAGTCATATTCCAATCATCTTCTACCCATTTCTCAACCAATATTGATTCTTAAATGATTTCTTAGTCATGCTCCATATGACTTGTGAGGGGGTGCCCTGATCTTTGAAGATGATCTTATTCTGACCTTTCCAAATTTTCTAGAGTAGAAATCAGAGAGACAACACCCAAGCTCAATTGATGATCGATATTTTGAAAAGGAATAAACTCCATTGCACAATTTTTTCTTTAATACAATTCCTTGATCAGTTTGTGTGCCCAAAAGTGTTTTCCAAACTGTTCCATAAGGCTTCCACTTCAGAGCAAGAGTTTAGTAGATGTTCAGTGGATTCTTCTCAGGTCTAGCATACTAGACACCTTGATGGACTCACATAACTTTTGCAAAGGAGATAATCATAGGTCATTATACATCTTTAACCTGTAAACCAAAAGAAATGGGCCCCCTTTGGCCATAAATTGATACACCATATATTACGCCATAAGTGATCTTTTGGGAGGGATTGTAATCCAACTACTAATTGGAATGCTTCTTTGGTTGAGAACATTTATTTAGACCCGTATCCGCATCTCAATCCATCATCTCCTTCCATTATTGGGATGCAATGATAAAGAAGTGAGGATTTAAAGACTGCCCTATTTTGGATTCCATCTGCCATGTTCCAACCCCCCTGTGATTTCCAACTTCTCCATTCATCTTGTGGGATTGGGGGTTTCTAGTAATCTACCACAGTTTGAGTGGTTTGAGTACACAGGAAAGCCTTAATGGTGTCAAACTCAGTATTTTTGTCCAATAATGGTAGTTTTTTTTCCATGATTCTTCCTAGAATATTGTAGTGGTTTCGTCGTGAATTTCTAGAAAGAAATGGTCTTTGACGAGATTGCTATTACTCCTCACCATATTCCATAGGGCTGGCCCATTAGGAAGTCTTCCAATTAGAGCTTTTCCACCTATGAGTGGTTTTAACCATACCTTTTGTCCCATATCCTATTCCACAATTCAGACCCCCCCTGAAGCCACCACCACTACAATTTGGCTCCCATCACCTTGTTCAAAAATTATAGATCACAAAGACCCAATCCTCCACAAATCTTGGTAAACAAAATATTATCCCATGAGACTAAGGTGCATTTGTTTTTAGAGTCAATACCATGGGGGCTTCACTTGGGGAGTAATACCCTACCATGTGCATTCATATTAGGGGATATATATTAAGGAAAAAACGACATATTATATTGAACATATAATAGGGGGAAAGGGTTTTTATATTGATAGGTATAAAAAATGGAGCGCTCAAAGTTAATGAAAAAATATAAAGGGGTAAAAATGTTAATGAAAAAAATAATACATATAGTATCTAGTGAAAGTAGGTGATCCGGATTTAAACAGGAACGCAACAAATTACAGAGATAACCATAAACACAAAGATGCAACAGAAATAATACTTCTTTCATTAATGGAAAATACTGAAACATGCTTACAATCAGAAATGGAAATAAACTAGCTAGGGCGATGGTAGCTTATCTATGAGAAGAGATGCGATGGCTACATGCCTCTGAACTGTTCCGAACTTGTGTTAAAATGAGGCTCGAAGGCCTATTTATTATTGAGAAACAATGGAAAACCCTTCACATTCCAAAACCGACCCTTAGAAGATGAAACGCCAAATTGTGGGCCCCGTTTTGGGTAAATTGGTACATCAATTTCCCGGGGTCGTAACTTTGGCATACGATCTCCGTTTGGCGCGTATGATAGCTCGTTAGAAATATCTATTCGAGAACTATCATTGTTGGAACGGCAACATCGGTCCATTGCATGGACATGTTGCCCCCGGATTCCCCAAAAAACGTCGTTTAGGGCCTCAAAACGGCTCCGGAAGTTCAGGACCCGAAAAACTGCTAAAAATAGTAAGTTGTGCTACAATTAAGGAAACTGAAATGGCTGAAAGAGACTATTGTGGGGGTCCAAATGGGATAGGTGGGTGGCCACCAACATCCACCTGGATCATTCCTCCCCCCTTAGGAAGCAATGGTCCCCATTGCGTTGAGTTCCTCCATCTGTTGAACTTGTTCTGCAATCTCTGGTGTGTCCAGTAATGGTGGGAAGCATGGTCGATGACGGTCCACATTGAACACTTGGTGCAGGTGAAGGAATGGAGGAATGCTGTGCTCCAAAGCATTGTTCCCCACAAGCTTGGTACTGCTGTAAGGACCATGTTGGAGTGGTCTGAGCTTCTGATGGGTTCTGGTAAGGCGTTCTTTTTGTCGATGCAACCAGAATTTGTTGCCCACCTGAAACTTGTGTGGTACCCCTGTGGGTGAGGAGAAGTTGTTTCTATGTTCTGTCATGACCGTATCCTTCTGTTGCTGCTGCGTGGAGGAACCCTTTGCGGGGGTCATGGATGTAGCAACGATCTTCCCCTTACTTTGTGAGTGAACCATACAGATGAATTTCCTGGTCTGTGAGATGAGCTTGTTGCCTTTCTTAGCAGTGATCAAAGATGTGGCGGTAGGTGGGGCTACCTCTGGTATCCTGTATAATGAATTATTCAAAGAAATAATGACAGCACGAGGCCTTGACTCATACACAGCATGTCGCCTCCACAAGTATGGCTAGCCTATTAATACATCACAAACATCCAGAGGTGTAACATCACACAATACCTCGTCTGTGAATGGTTTGATGCTGTAGGGAAGGCGGCATTGCTGGCGAACTTTGAGATCTCGTCCTTCATGAAGCCACCCGATACTGTACGGCTGCGGGTGTGGTGTAGTCGGCAGGCCCAACCGCTTCACGACCTCTGCTGAAATAAGGTTCTTTTGGCTGCCACTGTCGACAATGAATTGCAGCGGCGAACCCTTCACCCACCACATCTGTGAGTGGAAAAGACGTTCCCCCTCCTCTGGCTCTTCGGGCTCAATCTTCTGGATCTTGGCAGTGGCAACAGTGGCGCTGGGATCCGCATCAATGATCTGCTTCCCTTTGCCATTCCCCTTGTCGGGTTCTGGCTCAGGGTCGGAACATGTATCTGATTCGGAAGCCTTCAACTCAGCGACCAATGACTGCTTGGTCCGACACTCACTTGTGTTATGAGTGGGACTCTTGTGAAACTCACACCACTTTCCTTTGTCCTTCTTCAGCTTCGTGGTGTTGTTCTTTTCTTGCAGCTTCGACGGGTTGTCTTGGGTCACCCCGCCTTGGCTTTGTCCATTGGGCTTTGGATTGGCAGATCCAAAGTCTCGCTTCTTTTGTTTGAACTTCTGCTCGATTTTGACAGCATATCGATATGCTGTGCCGAGTGAGGAGATGTCTAAGAACTCCATCTCTTCCTGGATGTATCTATGTAGGCAACTGCGGTATTTGAGTACCAGATGCAGCTCAGAATCTTTGATACCCAACTATGTGTGAAGGGTGTGAAAGATGTTTGTGAACTCAAGCACATCTTGGTCCCGTCCCTGCCGCAGCATGGTCCATCTGATGTATTTGTCCTCATAGCTTTTGATAGGGTAGTACTGCTCCTTGATGGCATTTTGAAAGTCATTCCAAGTGGGTGCGGCTGAAAATAGTGAGCCTGTACTTTCATCCTTCTGCTCGCAGTAGGTTTCCCACCAGTCCTTGACGTGGGTGGCTGCTTTGAGAAGAGCGAAAACAATCTTTTCCCGACTTGAAAATTCATGAACAGAGAAATACCCATCTAGCATATTTAACCATTTATCTATGGCATCTATGTCTATTTTACCCTCGAAGATGGGGATTTCAAAATTAACTTGTACCTTAAAGGGCGTGGCGTTTCCAGAGTCGCTGCTAGAAGCTGACGCGTCACCTCTAGGTAGCCGTTGAAGGATCTGCGTGAAGCTATCCATCATCGCGTTCCTTTGCCGCTCGAGCGCTTCTTCGAGCAAGATTTTGATAGGATCTCCTACCCCCTCGTCTTTCTTCTCATCCGCCATGGGAGGCCGTCGGGATTTTCGAGGTTGGTCTTGCAAAGGTTCGACCAGTTCAAGCCCTAACTCCTTATATCCTGACCTCGTTGGGGACATGCAAAGAAAAACCGAGAAAAAGCAGACCGCTCTGATACCACTGATCCGGATTTAAACAGGAACGCAATAGATTACAGAGATAACCATATACACAAGGATGCAGCGGAAATAATACTTCATTTCATTAATGGAAAATACTGAAATATGCTTACAACCGGAATTGGAAATAAACCAGCTAGGCGATGGTAGCTTATCTCTGAGAAGAGATGTGTGGCTACATGTCTCTAAACTGTTCCGAACTTGTGTTACAATGAGGCTCGAAGGCCTATTTATTATTGAGAAACAATGGAAAACCCTTCACATTCCAAAACCGACCCTTAGAAGATGAAACGCCAAAATGTGGGCCCCGTTTAGGGTAAATTGGTACATCAATTTCCCGGGGTCGTAACTTTGGCATACGATCTTCGTTTGACACGTATGATAGCTCATTAGAAAGATCTATCCGAGAACTACCATTGTTGGAATGGGCAACATGGGTCCATGGGATGTTACCCTTGGATTCCCCAAAAAACGTCGTTTAGGGCCTCAAAATGGCTCCGGAAGTTTAGGACCCGAAAAACTACTAAAAATAGTAAGTTGTGCTACAATTACGGAAACTGAAAATGCTGAAAGAGACAATTGTGGGGGTCCAAATGGGATAGGTAGGTGGCCACCAACATCCACCTGGATTAGTAGGGGTTTTTTAGATTGGGAAGGTATATTGGTTTTGTATTGGTAGGGAGTTAAATAATGTGATTTTTAGAGGTATTTTCAAATATGTAGTCAAATTATGGGTATTATTTTGTATGCCATGAATACACGTGATATGTCTAAGGTTCATTGAGTGAAGCCCCCATGGTCAATACCTTGCCAAAGGAATTTCCCAAAGGTTTCTAAAATTTTCGAATAAATTCTCGTTGGGGCTAGGAGGACAAATAGTTGATAGATTTGGATTATGTGAAGGATTGTTTTTAATAAGGTTGCCCGACCTTCCAAGTTGAGAGTTCTGAAGGTCTATTTTGCAATAATTTTGGAGAGCTTATTACATACTACTTTCTAGCAGGAGACCCTTAGGTGGTTAGACACCATTGGAACTCCAAGGTATCTAGTTAGCAGGGAATCGATTTGGAATCCCATCAAGCCAGCAAAATGATTTTGAATCGACACTAGGGTATTAAATAAATACATTTTTTATTTTTGATTGTTGATTAACATACATGATCCCTCTTGGAAATCCTCCAGAATTGAGATAATGACTTGTGCCTCCCTCACGGATGACTCTCCAAAAAAAAAACTGTCATTTACAAATTGTTGTTGCGTTGTCCTTAGATTTGTATTGGGGAGCTTTAGACTACATATCCTACCTATATGCACTGATTCTTGCAAGGATCTCCCCAACCCTTCGGTCGTGATAATGAAGATGAATGATAGAAGTGGATCCCCTTGATGAAATCCCCTGGATGCTCAAAATGTACTCGTTGGGGACCCATTGAGGTGGATGGAGAAAAAAGGGGTGGATATCATCGACTTAATCCATCTAATCCATTTCTGTGAGAACCTGAATGTGATCCATATCCTTTGAGGGGGGGCCAAAATTTGAGTAATTTCCGCACTAGGAAAAGAAAAAAAGTAAACCAAACTGGAAAATAAGTTAGAAACTAACTTTTATTAGATCAGAAAGTGACGATTGAAACTACACTATGCTAGACAATGTTCCCTCTTACAAAAGGAGGCTTGTTATTTATAGCCATTTTTTTAAGTTACGTTACCATGGGAAAATACCATGGATGGGAAAATAACATGGGGGAATAATACCATGGTTGAGTTACTTATAATCTTTATTTACATTACCATGGTTAAACACCATGGTTGAATTTCCATCCAGATCATTCCTCCCCAATTAGGAAGCAATGGCACCCATTGCATGAAGTTGCCTATGGAGAAGCCTTTATTGAAGATGAGTTTTGGATGACCAATTTTGTTGAAGACAAGGGTTTTGCATGGTTGACCCATAGCTGAGGGTTTGTGGATGACTTGTAACCATGATGTACAAAGATCTGAGGATAAAGATACCTTGTAATTCTTGTGAGCCAACTTTGATATTGACAGTGCGTGGCCAAGAAAATGGATTTCATTGGAAAGGGTTTTGCATGGTTGACCCATAACCATGATGAATGAAGAGCCAAGGATAGAGATACCCTATAATGCTGGTGGGGTAATTGTGAGGTGGACAATGTGTGGTCAAGCAAATGGAATTTGTTGGCAAATGGTTTTGTGTGGTTAACACATAACCATGATGAATGAGGGTTTGATGATAGAGATACCTAATAATGAACCTTGATATTGCTTGTTGATCTATATGGTAGATATCTGGTGGATTATCTTTGTAAATTATCATAGAACCCTTTGAAATAAATGTATCAAGAAATCCAAGTGCCTCTATTATGCTTAAATGGAACACCCTTTCTAGGTAATCGATATAAGTTGAATTTGGGTCCCCTCCATTTTCTGATGCTCTCGAGGTTAGCATGAGATAACCAATAGATGCCATCAAAAGTAGCACATGCTTTACTAACTAGATGTGGGAGAAATGTCATGCAAAAATTGAAACACCTGCTAGGCCTGATAACAGTACAATACATCCCAAAAGAAGACCATCTTATTGTGGTCTTCCATTCCACCATTGAATACCTTCAAAGATTATTTGTTGATAATTCTAGATAGACATAATAACAGCCAAAACATGTGAAAAACCTTTCCATGGTTTCATTCTTACAATGGTTTTACCCTTGTCTTTATAAAGAAGTAATGAAGGAGACACGACCAATAATAGGATGATAGTAGCCCACAAAAAATCTTTGATGTGGGAAAAAGCATTGACAATTTTGCCATGTACAAACATGTCAAAATCTAAACTTTTCCTTATTTATAACTTTGGTACAAAGGTTTTTATAAGCGTTCATAATGAAGTGCATAAGAAATTAGATGAAATATCTGCTGGAGGATATTTCTAGATGACTGACAAATCCGATGAATTCCATGGTATGCAAAATTCACATAGGCATCCAGAATGCATATCTGACCTCATTGAAGTTTGTCTCCTTGATTTAGCCTTTGGGGAAATGAATGCCTTCAAATTTTTGTTTGGGTAACTATGCGTTGACCCCTTCAAGTTTGGTGGAATTTATAGCGTCATGAAAGACACTGACACAGAGGATTCCATTGCTTTTGTTAATGATGAGAACGACTTCAAATGGCTTCACATTGACCATCCATAGTCCATTGGGATAATAGATAAGTTCTTGAAATACAAGACAACGAGATCCATGGAGTGGTTAGATAATGGAAAGCCCATGTATGATTCCGAAGAATGGGAGCTATGTGTCTAGAATTACACTAAATGCAAGATACTCATTTCTCAAGGTAAATAGCTTTCTAGACTAGATGCAAATCGAAAGAAACTTTTCTTCCAACTTCACTCCAAGAGATCGTAGGCATACATTGGACTTGGTTGTTATTGTAGTGCCCTTTAGGATGCCAATGTATGTGGTGCCATCAATTTTAGCTATCCTCCCAACCAAAAGATGGAGGGAGTACACTTGAAGGTTGATTTTTTTCTCTCTTTGGGAAGGTGTAAGGATGCATATTGGTTATTGAAAGACCTTTTATTTAATGAAGACCCTGAAGCAAAGAAGCCTCTCACTGAATTCTATAGGTAAAAGTGTGTTGACTATTATCATGTAGGTGAATCCATAGTTGTCATAACAAATTGTGAAAATGAATTCAAACTAGATCTTGATTTCATTGGACCTATCAAAATCAAGAAATCATCCAACATACATGAAAAGGAATGTTCACTACCAAGTCTGTAAAATATGGCACGATGTTATACATTTTCAGGGCTTTGGCTAGGTGCGATAACTATAATTTTCCTTTTAAGCACATTCCCATGGCCAGTGGTTTGTTTTAGAATTTGGTAAATGCACTCGACTAGGGAGGAGATGATGTACTAATACTCTTCCTTTCCCTAAACCCTAACACTAGTTTCCCCTTCAGAAGTTTCATTCCTAAATTTCCAAAGCATGTGATTGACTACCTTAAGAGCGCCACAATTTTGTAGGAGACAATCCATCAAGAATATGCAAATCTTGGTAATAATGATATCCTCTGCATCTTAAAAATGATTGCATTTGATGATATGTCACTAGAAAAATAGAAATAATTGGATGAATACTACTCAAAAGAGGTGTTACTATGACATATGGTTGATTCCATCTTTGATCAACCATTCTTGCCTACCAAATTCATCTAGATCAACATTGGTGATTTGATGAGTATTCATGTGGCAATGAAGCTGAAGAAATCACCATCCCCTATTTCACCGTTCTACTTCCATACCATGTTTGCCAGACTACTTGCAGGGTGTAAGGATTCAACTGTCTCTATGAATGATGCGATTGAAAGAAATGTAGTTTCTCTTAATGGTCCAAAAAGGATTTATAAGAATATCTTAGAACTCCCATTGAAAACCCTTAAATCCTGATTTCCATGGAGTCATAACCCACATTGATACCACTAATATAGATCCTTGGATGGGGCCCTATGATATGAGTAATTTCCACACCAAGAAAAGAAAAAAAGTAAACCAAACTGGAAAATAAGTTAGGAACTAACTTTTATTAGTTCAGAAAATGACGATTGCAACTACATTGCGCTGGACAATCTGCCCTCTTACAAAAGGAGCCTTTTTATTTATATCCATTTTTTTTTAGTTACATTACCATGGGTAATTTAATTATATCCTTTAGTTACATTACCATGGTTAAACACCATGGGTGAATTTCCATTCGGATCAGAATACCTCCATAGTGCTGATGAGGAATGACCAATTCCGTCGATCATAGGCTTTGGATAGATAGAGTTTCACCAACATGCCCTACATCCTCATGCTCTTCAAAGAGTGAATTATTTCACGAGACACCATGATTCCATTAAGGATTTTCCTACTCACCACAAATCCATATTGTTCAGGGCTGATGATATGTTGGATAAGGGGCTTAAGCCTTCTAACGATTACCAAATATATCATCTTGTCGATCACATTACACAACGCAATGGGCTTGAACCCACTAGGGTCATTTTCCATGTTCAACTTCAATATTAATGTGATAAAGGTAGAATTCAATCCTGACCATATCTATTGTTGGCTTCAAGATTCCTTTATCATTTGAACAATATCCTTTCCAAGGAAATGCTAGTAGGCCTTGTATAATTTTGAGGTGAATCCATCAGGGCCAAGAGACTTATTGTTTGGAAATTATTTTACCACCATCTCAACCTCCTTGAAAGATATATCTCTTAGGAGGGTTTTTTTTTCCCAGCTTTTATCAGCCTAAGGATGTGTTCTGACACTCGATATGTGGTATCAACTCTCTCTTGATCCCCTTTCGATAGAAGACTTAAAAAGAAGGAGAGCAACTCATTCTCCATATCCTTGTGAATTACGACCCAATCTCAAGTCCTGGAGGTGAGTGAGAAGATTCTATTATGTTTACAATGGTTAATCATGGAATGATGGAAGAACTAGGTGTTTTGTTCCCCCTCATGTAACCATTGGATGGAATATTTTTATCTCCATAATATTTTTTCTTTTTTCGTCGCTCCTTGATCTCTTTGATGAGCTTCCCTTCCGCTTATGTGAGATCCTCTATTCTTCCTTCCTAAATTATTTTTCCTTGGATGTCTTCCATCTTATCATCCAAACACTTTTTTCCTTCTGTATATCTCCAAAATCTTGCTAATTCCAAACCTTGATCTTGGGTTTTAATTTCCTTAAGAATATTTGCATCCAATTATCTCCCTGCATTGTAATTTCCTACCACCATTGCTACAATTTGTTGACAAAGTCCGAGTTTCGAAGCTAGAAGCTGTCGAATCATAATGGTTTGTTAGCTGGGCCAAGTTTCCAATCAATTGCCAATTCACATATGGAATAATGGTGGCATTTTTGATGGCCATATTCATGGTAGTGGTGGCATTTAAATGACACATTCTCATAGTCGAACGGTTGGGACCAGATCATATCATGGTATTCCAGAGCTATAGACTTTGGAAGGGGTTAAGAAATGTTCATGTGAATTCAGATCTAGGCATAAGTTGCATGTCTCCTCCTCATGGTGATCTCTGAGATCTTCACAAATTATCCTATGGAGTTACCTATGTCCTCTAATATATCTAGTTCCCATAAGTCTTCTGGCAAAGAAGAGAGGTGGACCCATACTGGAGCTACTAAAAATTTCTCCTTCTCCAGATTGTAGCATTCTTCCCAGAAGTGAATAAATAGGCCCATTTTGTTCATGAAATACAACCTGTTCTCAAAGATCCTTTTTTTATCATCTAGATCTGCAAAATTGACTGTGAAAAATCCTTTAGCTCGTAGCTTGAGTTCCAATGACCCTTGGGATTCCATTTTTCCTGAATCCATTTAACAATCTATTTCTCCTTTGGGTAAATCCCATGAATTTTCAAATGAGATCATGGCCCTTCATGAAATGGCAAGTCTTCTCTGATCAATTGTTTAGGATCACAAATTTGTGGTTTTTAGTGGCCTTTGGAAGGGCCCAACATCCTCATTACTTATCTTTCCATTGGGCTCCCATTATTGGCATGTTTGTGTCATCCTTACCATCGACTACCATACTGGTACTGTCGCCCATGAACTTTTGGGTTCTGTTGACAACATTACTATAGGAGGAGGGCCCTACCCCCAATGAGGGGCCATTCATTGGTCGATCAGTGCAGAAAATTCTAAATCGAAGCCTACGCTAAGGCCTATAGTAGATGTAATGGGGTATTGTTTCCTACCTTGAACTGAAACCAACTACAAAATCTTGAAACCCTTGCGAAACCCTAGCTTTACTTTAGCAATTTGAAAGCACTCCTCTTAACTTATTTTTATAATAAATATAATTATTAATTGTATTATTTTATTTTATTTGAACAAGAATTTTTTTTACATAACATAAAAGGACAAGACAACATCTCTTGCATATTGGGCTAGATAGTGCCTCTCAGCGTAATAAAAATAAAATTACAATATAACAAATTAAATTTTATTAATTTTAACTTTTAATTATTAATTGAGACAACATTTAAATGTTTACACTCATTTATGGACACTACAATGATCTCCCCATATTGGGCTATATATTAATTTTACCCTTTTATTATTTTTTAATTACTTGTAAATGTTTACAAACATTTACACCACTACAACATATTCCCCATACCTTTTTGCTTTTATATTTAATATGTTATAAAATTAAATTAAATTTAAATATCTATAAAATATTTTGATTTTGAAACGAGTTTTGGTTTTTGGACATATTTTATTTGATAAGCCATGATATTGACCCATGCTATTGTAACACTGCTTATTTAGAAGTTAATAATATCCATGGTAAAGTGGAGGTGAATATTCATTGTTAAGAATCTTGTTGTTTTGTAAGTTTATAATAAGTATAGATGTTTATGTGCTTATTGATTAATTTTAAATATGGTTACAGAATCATTAAATTAATTTATATGGTAAAACAAATGTTAATTTATAGTTATTATTGATATGTTATATATTTTAATGTGATATGTATATTATGATTTCTTTTTATCTAAAAATGTGTGCATAATTTTATTAATAAAAACAAAATTATAATAAAAAAATTGAATTTTAAAAATGTTTATATCAAACATATAACATCTAATACTTACACATCTCTCCTATACTGGGCTATAGAACACCTCTATAGCACAAAATAAGACTTACTAGTATGTAAAATGATTGAAAACATCTATCATAACAAAAATTAGGGATTATTTTAGTGGGTAGAAAATTAACAAATTTAATATGGAATAGAAAGTGTTTTGAAAGATGGTTTGCAATGTGGAGATACTACCCATTTGGACCCCAATTAGACCCTTACTCATTTGGTGTGGTGGCATTCATCAGTATTTGGCATGGTTGTCATGTCCTAAACTAATCTAATTTAACCTAAGTTAAGTGTATAACTAATTAATATGATCACTTCTATCCTCTAATCCTAATTCTAAGTACTTATTTAATATCTATCTAAGCTTTGCTCCCACTATGTTGGTGTTTGATGGACTTCTTTTTTCCAACAAAGAGTAGAGAGAGAAATACCTAAATTTGAGTTTCTCAGGTAATTGCAAATGTTTAAAATAATATATCTTTCAATTGATATGTGGGCTCAACAAGACCAACTAGTAAAATTTACTCCAATGCAAAAGCAAGGAAGGTAAACTAGATTGTGTTTACATTTATTCCAAAATATAAATTGTAAGCATTAACTCCTACTTTAAACAAAGTTAAAAAAATTAATCAATGTCACTGGTGATAATATATAACTTAATTTGAAAGAATGAATGTTAGATAGAATGATAATCAATTCAAAATACAAAAATAATATGAATCTAAATCAATTAATGAGTGCATAATACTTATTTTAGTTATATTATTAAAAACAAATGGTTAACTTGAGACTTGGCTTTGTGGAGAAATTTTGGGAGTAAGAACCCTACCACCTGGTTCTATTTTGGTCTCTACAATGAGGGGGCTCGATGGTTAGAACATTAGTTGTCAGAACCCCCTCTTCCATATTGACTTCTATCGCTCTGGTTTGACGATGCCCCCTTGATTACTGCTGGTACTTGTTTCTTGAAGTTGCCTTTGTTGGGGTGTCACTCTGCATTTTCTTGTTGTTTCCACTTGGTGTGGTTTGTGGTTATCAGGGTTTCGTGTAATTGACATTTTAGTGCCTGTTTTCATCAGATGCATGTGAGGAGTTGAGGGAATAGGTTTGTGGCAACTTTCATGCTGCTATGGAACTTGATTCATGCCTCTTTCATGTTGTGGATTGTATATTTCATTGCTCATTTGTTGATGTTTCCTCTGGTGCCATCAATTGCTTGGGATTTGCTGTGGGTTTTTGTGGAGCCTCTTCCCAATTATTTTATGAATGCCTACTATGGGAAAGTTTTTTGGGGCTATCTGGGTGTACTTTGCCCAACATATTGGCTAGATATTTGGCCAAGATTTTGTTTTGTTGGGGTTTCTGACTTATATATTTTGCACCCTTTAGGTTTTTTATTTTTGATTATTTTTGTTGCACCCTTTGGGGCTTCTTGGCGAGCCCACATGATTTAGTTTCTTGCCTAGCCTTTCGTACCTTTTTATGATTATCCATAAGGAGGTAAATTCTCATATGTGTTTAACATACACAAAATGTAACTTTGTTCCTCCTTTGGATTAATAAAATTACCTATTTCTTATCTCAAGTTTTTTTTTTTTTTGAATTAAAATGAGAATTCTAACATTCATAAGTTAGGAAAAATTCATTAAATATAGATTTGATATTCAACTAAAGTAATAGATGCATAGAGGAATATATAACATACAAGATCGTTTAAGAAAAATAATTTTTTCTAAAAGGCTCTTGAGGTCTTCGAAATCGATTAAAAATAGTAGATAAAGTATACCAGTCTTAATTTAATACAAATTCATCCAATCGACTCTTTCCTCATTGAAGAGGGTCATATATATAGAGTAATTAGTAGAAAATATTGTTCATTATGACGATGAAACATAATATCTCTGCCAATAGTAAATCCATTGCATAGATGTGACAAATTTCTAGATTAAAATCTCAGCTGTAAAAGCTATTATCAAGATTTCTCAAATTGCCTGTCAGTTGGACTTTCTCCTAACAAAATTGAATTAGATTCCAAATTTCATGGGATATATCTTGATCCTCCTTTCTTTCTCCTTATCCCTGAACAAACAAATTTAATGCAAATGAGAACTCAAAAGATTAAGAAAATCGCCCAACAAATTAAGTATCATGAAAATTTGGGAAAAATTATTTAAAACTAAATCATGATTAAAATTGGTCTAATTATCTCATTTCCCTGTGTTTCAATAACAAAATTTGGTTATCCAGTGTTAGATTAATGAAATGAGTAACAATTTCCAAAGGAGGCTAGATGTCAGATTGACTTTAATGACATGTTGATTACTTTGATTAGTTTAAACCATGTTTACGATAAAATTGTTATGGGATTCAAACATCTAGAGTGCATGATATACATATTGTTTTTTGTTACAACAATCACAAAATAATAGATTAAAATAGGACATCCATCCTTTTGGATATGGGGGTGGTGAGGTTGGTTTACAATCATCTAGCCCTAGATAGGTGGATATCCAGATATTAGGCGATTTAGGAGGTGGATAGGCCATAATAACACTTGTTTATCACAAGCCTAGATGGGTGGATTCAAAGGGGACTTGAAACAAATTTAAATTGAGAAAAATGAAAAAATGGGTTTGAACTTAGTGAAAAATGAGATTAGGGAAATCCGCTCATCCGGGCATTCAGGGAAGTAAAGAAACAATGCCTGGATGTATAAGGTGAATGTTAGATGGGGTAGATCAACCACCATCAACAATTAATAAAGCATGGGATTTTACAAACTTTACAATATTTAAAGAGAAATGGATAATTTTAGACAAAAATGAAAATGAATTGAACTTCTCATTCTATACATAAGATAATAAGTAAGTGAAAATAAAAAATTTAAATATGGCACCTATTTATTTTTGAAAAAATAGGGGGTTGTTGTATGTATGACCACAAATGGTGATAACTAGGAAGACCTAGTTGTATTTGATAAATGATACTAATTAAAATAAACTCTTAATTAAAATATCCAACCAATTATAAGTATCAACAAGAATATATGATATTTTGAAAAGTTAACTCTATGATTAGTGTTAAGAATTAGAAAGAGCGAGACAATAAAAGTGCACTGGTGAAAAAGGCATTAAGCCCTTCTATTATATTGTATTGATCTCAAAATATGAATTTATAATACATCAATGACCATTTATATCTTCTAGATCTAGATCTAGATCACACTGACAACTCATTGGTGTATCATCATGACACCTCATCAAGATAAGCAGTACAAGTCATAGTCAATTGTATTCTTAGACTTAGTGATTATTTACGGACTCATAGTCTAACATCCCCCCCATCAATCACAATTCTAAATAATTTTACGAATAACCTTTGTTATCTTCAATCTAAAACTATTGAATTGAGTCTTGATGAAGATATTCTTGAAAAAATTCCAATATCCGAATGTATGGAAGTGAACAACTATTGTGTCTGAACATTTCCATTGAAATGATTTTTGATTGAGGAGACTAGTTGCTATACTGGAATTCCCAATTGCTAACTGAATACTAATAAGACTTCGAAATTTGAAGCATGATATTTGATATTCCCCCTATTAGGTGCAAGGTAAGAATTTTATTTTTCAATGGTTCATTTTTAGAAGGATCCAAGTTGAGTCTTTGGATTCTTTAGGTGGTGGTTTTTCTGGTTAACCACTAACCATCTTCCATGGAAACTAATGATTTCTAGTGTACCACTAATCAATCTGCTTTGAATAATGTGGTTTCTTGTAGATGACCATTGAGCAATCTTCTTTGAATAATGTGGTGTTTTGTAGATGACCAATAACCAATTTTCTTTGAATAAGGTGATGGTTTTTGGTGTTGAAATTTCACCTACAAGCTATTTTTCTCTTGTAGGAATTTTGTCAAACACTTAATCAAACTATGATTTCAGTCTCCAATAAAAATTCACAATTAATGCATTAAAATTAAACACATACAATCTAATTTTTATGAGCTAAAACACCCATGTATTAATCATACTTTTAATAGCTAATATGAAAACAAACAACACATTTGACACAAGATTTTTGGCAAGTCCCTTAGAAAAACCTTGAGAGGAAAACCACTGAGGAGGATTTTTATTTCTTCATAGAATAATTTTATAGTATTAAATTTCTAGAAAAATACACAAACTTATCTTTGAATATCATGTCCAAAAAGTCCTTGGAATTCATGCTAGAATTCCCCTTGAGATTTGTGTTATCCTCTCCTTAAAATCTATGTTGTAAAGACCTCAAAATTTGTACCAAACTCAACTCATAAAATTGTCCCAAATTTATGTATGAATTCCTCGATTTTCGTATTATTGTAGCTCCTTGAAATTCATGCTATTATATGAATTTCCTAGTAGCCAAACCCCCTTGAAAATCATGCCTCCTCAAATTTCAATACACTCTTCCTCAAAATTCATGCTAGAAAATGCTCAGATTATTGGAGAAACTCCTTGATTTCTATGTTGTACGTTGCCTCAAAAATCATGCCCTCTCCTTGCTACTATATGTTTCAATTGGTTGCTAGAAACTCCTAGATTTCTGAGTCCTCCTTTTCCTTGAAAATCATGCTCCTCTTTGCTATATGAATTATCTCATTTCTTCCCTCTTCTCCTCACCCAAAATCCATGAATGACAATGTTGTGCCTCTTCACTCTCCCTCTCTCATTTTATTTCTCATAAATTACTAAAACCCTTAACCCTAGATCTGAATGGCTGAGATTTAATCTAGCTATGTCAACGTCAATGACATGACTTAATCTCAAATTGGGCCCACTTAAATCACTTATGTGGCCCAACTTTATAAAGTCACACTCACTTTATAGTCATTAATTAAAAAGCTACAGTTTTGAACTTAATTAAAATAAATTTATAAAGTAAAGTGTCTAGGGAGGGAAATGTGCTCGGTCACTTATACATGCTAGGCACTGCAAATGTAGAAGTAAATTTGAGCTATGAAAAACTAACACTCCCTCTTAGCGAGGGAGGTAATTCTAGCACCTCCACCACTTGGATCTGTCTCCAAGCCCATCTCATGATCTGTAGTTGCTTCCTTTTAACCTGAAGCCTATCTTGCTACCTGCCCTAAGAATTGAGCTAGTAGCTTGTCAAAACCAACCATGCTACAAGGAGTCCCATCACACTCTTGAGCATATATAAATTCCATGCCAAAAAAAGTGAGTCTACTGATAGTATCAAAAGAATCACTCTATTTATACACTTGTCCCCTCTTTGTCACTGACACTAATTGAATGCAAGATCCCCTTTGATCCCCTTTGATCCCCTCTGATCCCCTCTGACTTGAATATGTTATATTGAATTTGTAAATATGGTTAAGTTTGATTGTGCTTTGATTTTAGAAGGTCTCATTAATTAAAAAACAATTTATCAGTATGATAAACTGATAAAGGCTAAATCTAAATATTGTATCTATAATTCTATTAATAAAATAAATATTTGGAGTTGATGGTTGAAAAAGTTATGGCTGCCAGTAAATTTTTGATAGTGATGACCACTCATTAATTCCTAGAAATTTAATCTAAAGGATTAAATTATTAAATGATGATGGAAGTAATTGATCATTAACTTCCCTAAAATATAGGAATTTTTCTTGAAATGTGGGGAAGTGGAGCTTATAAATGAGCTTAGTAATTACCTATGACCTATGGGTTGAGGTGGAGGTAGTTATCAACTACCAACTAAATGGTAGAGAGGATGATATTCTTTTGGTCATGTTGCTGGAGAAAAAAAAACACGCAGAGGTAATTTGGTGAAGAGAGCAAGAAAAGACAAAAGTGAACTGGAAAACATATATGCTCGAGGGGATACTCATGAAGGGTATTGAAGGTTGGGAGGAGCCAACTAATTCTTGTATCAATTTTATATCTATTTATACAAGTCAATATCTTAATATCTTATTTTATAGATAATGCTTTAATGAAATATTGGTGTATGGAAATATGTTGATTTTTTTGTCTATATCTCTGTATACATTCTAAGGTATTCATATAAAAGGAAAGCATTATAGGAATTAACCTGAAGGAAGACTTGTTATTTGTTCATTATGTTTATGCATGTATTTATATATCTTATATGAAAGTACAATAATGTATGCACAATTTTTTATATGTACATGTTTATTTATTGAAATGAAAGAAAAAATGTTATAGAACAAAGTTCACACTATATCCAAATGTGTGGATACAAATAGTTAAAATTCTAGTTGGCTACCTACTAATGCAACTTAAAATACAAGGAATGATAAAACTTGTATACATTTTGTTTTAATTAGAAATAGATATTACTATAGTATTAACATTGTACAAAATTAAGATAATAATATCTATATTTAAGAATGAACACACACACATAAATGTTTATCAATGGTAAATATTAGGAGTGGTATCATGATTCTACCATTTGAAAAGAGTAAATAATATAATTATAAATTGTGAAGAGAGACTGCAAGTCTTCAGTAGAAACTATTGAGTTACCATTTGTATAGTGACAAATTCAGAATCCTACAAATGAACAATAATACTATATACAAAAGTTTAAATAAAAAAGTAATTAAATTTATGCATGAAAAATATAAGCGGTTATTATTACACCATAGTTGAACAAATATCAATCTGAGAAAAATTTCTCTTTTTACAATACATGTCAACATGACCTCATTAAATTACAAGTTTACAAGGATTCTAGGTTGTAAAGGACCAATAAACTTGTTAATTTAGCAGCTCAAGGATGAATTTTGTCCTTTGTACAACGTTCCTCGTCCATAGAAGACCCTCTTTTCCCTTGGAAGAATATAATTTGGTCAAGAATTTTTTTTTTTTAATGTGAAAATCCACATGTGCACAAAAGTATAAGTCGACCTTGATAGGGAAAAGGCACCTCCAAAATCTCATATAAATAAAATCAAGGAAATCTCATTTGTACATCATCACACACAACTTCTTCTTCTCTTTGGAGGTTTGACTACTTCTCAAATTGCAGGTATTTTTCCACATGTTCAAGGAGGAGAGATAGTGCCTTTGATTGGGTCAAAATATGTCTTTGATCATCCTTTGACCAACATTGACTTTGTGGTGTTTGGGAAGAGTTTTACTTGGTTTGACTTCAGATTTTGGATCTATTTTGGAGGCCAAATTATTTGGAAAGAACAGAAAAGTTTTCTGGGAACTTTGACCATGGTTGACCATAGATTTGAAGCTTCCATTTGACGACAGAAGTTGATTGTGATCAGTTTTGGAGGCATTTTTGGGATTGTTTTGACTTGAATTTGGCTAGCAAAAGAGGCCAAATTTTGTACTTCCAAGATCAAAATTTTTGGAGGTTCTTTTACTACTAAACATTGACTAGTTAGGGCATTATTTGTTGTTGTTGACTATTGTTTAATGTGGCAGAATTGTTGACTTTGACTTGTTGACCAGACTTGTCTTTGAAACTCATATATCCGATATTGGTTGGTAGATCTCATGGATAATCAAAGAATTGAATTTGAATTTTTTTTTTAATGAATTGAATAATTGTATCTCTATGCTTAACATTTTATGACAATCAAATAGAAGAATAATTTGAAAGGGTTTTGCCCCTTGTGGGTATTTTCCTTGGTCCTTCACTAAATCTTGTGTCTCTTGTTATTGCTCTTGATTGTCTTCTATCATACATTACATTTAGTGTTCTACCTACAATTGTTATTTACCATTGGAAGATTAAATTTGATTTCTAATTTAAGAAAGGATTGGGCTAAGTGATTGTAATAGCATAGAAAAATGGAGAATTAAAATGGTATCCAAGATGAGGTGAAGACAATCCCAAAGGAGACAAGATACAAGAACAATCATCTTTGAAAGAAGGTAAAGGACCCTATTTGATTTTGTAAATATGTATATCTCTTACTACAAAGGCATAGAGAAGTTGGGTAACTCCTCAAACTTTGCTGCTTGGAAGATCAAGTTGGAAGTCATACTAGATGACAATGACATTTTTAGGATATGTGGAAGGTAAGCTACCTAAGCCTCTGGAAAATGCTCCTACTACTACCAAGGGCCAATTTAAGTAAGGTGAGCTCAAATCTAAGAAATTTCTTATTGAGTATTTGAAATATCATTTTCTTACTTATGTTAGAAAATTGAAGAAGTTTAAGGTATCTTTGATAAGCTGGTTGGGATCTATGAGGTCAACAATTGAATCACATATTTTCCTTGAAGAATCAACTCAAGGATATGAAAATGAAAAAAGGGGATTCTATCCAATCTTATGTCATGAGAATATACCAATTAAGGGATCAATTACAAACTAATGGTGAACGCATTTTTGATAGAGAGCTAGTGTTGGTGACTCTTCAAGGTCTTCCTCCCATTTGGGGAACCTTCATTACTACTATAAGAAACAATTAAAAATGTATGACAATTGTTGAGTTGGTTGGAAAATGTACTAAAGAAGAATCCAAGATGATCTCCAGAGGGAGGATTCAAAAGCAACAAGAAGGAGATCCCTCTGCATTTGTTGCTCAAGATAAGAAAATGAAAGGAAGAGGATGACCATCTAATTCAAGAAATATTACTCCAACATCCATGGACTCTAATATACAATCAAGAATGGATAGTGATTTGTTAAATATTGAATGTTATAATTGTCACAGTTATGGGCATTATGCTCAAGATTGTCGTGAAAATAGGAATTCTCCAAGGTCCAACTATCATGGCTTCAACAAAAATAGGTTTAATGTTAGAAGAAGAGGATATGATGAAAGAGGAGGCAATGATAGAAGAAGAAGAGACGATCAAAGAATAAGATATGCTCCTTATGATCATGAAGAATTCCATCTTCCTCAAAAGAGATCAAGGAACTCTAGGTATGAAAATAATGCTATTGCTACTCAATTTGAATATATACTTATTTCTTCTCTATCTAGTTATTCTCCTCTAGATTCATGTGATAGATGGTTGGTAGATAGTGGGGTTTCTAGACATTTCTCTGGGTACAAGGAATCCCTCTCAAATATGGTTTAGAGGGAGACCAATATAAAGAGAATTCTTCAAGACAACTCTACCTAAACCATATCTCTGAAAATATAGCAAACCGAGATTTAAAACTTGAAGTAGTGATTTTTGGGGATGTTGTATAAATATTCCACATCTATAACCATCTGAAACTAAATAGAAAAAAGTTATATTGAAAATACCACAATGACTTGTTTGAAATAGGAAAACCCCAGCATCAAGAGCTCTGATACCAAATGCTATTATCCTTGCACCTTAAAAATGATAAGAAACCAATAATTATAGTCGACCTCGAGGGGAAGCCTGCTTATACAATAAATACAATGAACAAGATAAATATTTGATGATCTAACACCAGGTATGCTTAGTTATATATATAATATATATATATATATATATATATATATATAATAATATATATTATATATATATGTATGTATGTATGTATGTATGTATGTATGTATGTATGTATGTATGTAAGGTAAAAAAATGATAAAATTATAATAAAAAGAGACTATGAGGGGTTCTAACCTACATAACAATATAACAATAGAAATGTAATTGCTCAATCTCTAGGCATTAATAAGGGGTTTTTTGGTTAACATGGGGCTTATTTAAGACTTAACAAATATCCATGTTACAGGATCATTACCATCAAATTTCCTCATATCAATCTTTGGAATGTAGTAGTTCCTTAGTGCTGACTTGAATCCCCAATGATGTGGATCTTGGATTGAAAATTCATGATTATGGTTCTGTGATTCAAAAATTGTGCTCTCGAATTGTGAGAGCATAATCCCCATATGTTATTTATTCTCAACAACATGCTTCCCATTATGTTCATGATTTCCTTGGATCTCCACATCCCTTGTAGGAAGCCTCTCCAAGAGAAGCTTTTCTATGGAAATCATGGATTTTTGTATTTATTCCTTATTTTCATTCATCTTCTTTCTATTCCTTCCTTATCTTCATTCATATTATTTCATATTCCTTCCTTATTTTCATTCATCTTCTTTTTTTTATTTTTGTTTTAAGATTTTCTTGAGAATCTGAGAAATCCACCTTTTTCAACATACTACCATTCATTTCATTAATTTTCTTCTTTAATTGAGATAACCTAAATTATAAGTCTTCACTTTCTTCATGATTCAAGGATGGGAGTTCATTATATTTAATTTGTGTAGTAGCATTTTTTGGAGGCATGTTGGAAAACAATAATAGCCCTCCTTTTCATTACAAGAAAAAATGGGCATATTAGAATGAACATTTAGGTCACTAGTAGGTTATGTACCTTAATTTGTAGAATATCATAATGGTTTAAGATTTATTGAAATATCTCTAAGATTTGAGATCTTTTGGATCTTGAAAATTTATTCTCCAATACTCTGGTATGTAGTTTTTGTAATTTCAAATGTATGAACTGAATCTGATGTGCCAATTGGAAGTTATAGTAAAATTCCCAAATATTGTTGATTTTTTGGCCACACATCCAATTCTTGAAATATAATTCTGAAACTTGTACTTGAGATACTTCTATATGTCTGTTGGAATTCCTGTTTGACACTAAATTATGGAGGATACATAAACCCTAGCCTCATTGGAGCATATATTTGAAAATATAGTGAAGAAATATTTGTAACTTTGTGCAGATGTTCCCCATAATTTCACCTCAATATGGTCCAAGTTTCATAGTTTGAAGCCTCACAGTATTTATTTTTTTTATAGAAAAAAATGCTAAACTAACTTGTTTGAGATATAATTTAGGAGCATTCATAAACATAACTTCCTTGGACAATATCTCCAAAAATATAGTGAACCAAGATCTAAAAATTGAACCAATGATTTCTTGGGATGTATTCTAAATATTCTCTGGTTTTCACAGTATGAAACCTCTTAGAAAAAAAATTATAGTGAAAATTCCATGATGACTTTTTCAAAGTAACAAAACCCTAGGATCAAGAGCTTTGATACCAAATGTTATGATCCTTGCACCTTAAAAATGACAAGAAACCAAAACGTAACTTCCACTTTGAGGAAGGAACATCCTTTTATAATAAATATAATGATGAAGATAATATTTAATGATCCTAAGACTAGGTATCCTTAGTGTATATATAGGAGGAAAATGATGCAATTATAATTAAATGGGAACATGAGGGGTTATAGCCTAAATAAAAATATAACAATAGAAATGTAATCACTCAATATCAAGGGATTAATAAGGAGTTTTTGGGTTAACTTGTAGCTTATATAGGGCTTAACATGCAACCTACATCTCACACTTAAGATCTGAAATTTTCAATCTCTTCCCCACTTCATAACTCAACCATTTGTTTTCTTCTATACACGATGGACTCTGGCTTATGTAGTTTTGTTCATTGTTCAGGATCTATCTTTGGATACATTTTGTGATATATTTGCATCAGTTTCTCCTTATTCTCATCAAACTACAAAGAGACTACTTCTTGACTATAGTACCTCCTTTTTGGATCTTCAACAACTTGATCACATTGAAATTTATTCCTTATATAAACAAAATTGTTCTCTTGTTAACTTCTAGATTCATTTTTTTGTATTTTTTAATAGTATTTTATTTTACAACTCTAAAACCCTATATGCTTAGAACTCTTCTTTAGCTTTTTTCCATAGTCTAAAGCTTAAGTCAAGGACTTAACCCCTTTGAATTCCACTTGGTGTGAGCCATGTCATCATTGCACTGTTGCCATGGCTCATCATTTGAAACTAGCAACTCATTGCTTAAACGATGTTACTGCAACCTGGTACCACATGTGTAGCTCTGTTAGCATCAAAATATAATATTGGAAATATTTTATTCATTAAGAATTGAGCATGTATAAAGACTAATTTTGATCTAAACACTTCAATCAAATTGTTTGCAATTGTTGGATCACATTGTATGCAAGTCTATGTGATAAATTTTGTTCTTTTTCACATCTGATATTAAATCTAGACCATTAAAATGGACTCTTCTCCACCATTGGCTCATATCAGGTGATTAATAGTGTGTTACGTTTTAGGAAGGTTAGATTCCAATATAACATTTTTGTCATTGGTATGCAACTCTCTCTGTCATAGGATCATATCATGTTTTGGGCTACACAATATTATTTGCGTATGTTGGTGTCCAATGTTATTTCTCAACCATTAGAACAAATGAATTCACTTCGTGGGATCTATTGTGCAAGCACCCATATTTTAGTTTCGAAATAAGTCAAGCTCCTAATGAAAATGGAGTTCGTCAATCTTTCCCATAGATATGGAACTCAACTGTTGATTTGTGTGCTCCATTTACTATTCCAACTGATTTGCGATCACACTAAGCTCAACTTATAACTTTTTGAACTAAAATATCTATGCTAACATTATTTACTGAGTGGTCTATTTAGAAACCCATAATTCACACATACTCCACACCATTTTGTATGATCAACTTACATTTTCCATGTGTATAACTACTTTTCAAATGATTTTTTTTCTTTAATTTGTGGGAGTTAATTTAAGCACCATTTATCATTGGAAATATCTTTGAGAGGATTATCCAACTAAACATGTAACTTCCACATTAACAAAACTATGATAACATACTAACCACACCCCCATTAAGCGTGACATAACCAATGGTTGACAATATTATTTCAGCAAGATCCCCTTGAACTTGATATTGTGTGTCGTCAATGACTTAATTTGACATCAATGACAACCACTACTCAACATGAATTATTACTTCAATATCCCTAATTGACAACCACTAATCAATATGAATTCTTACTTCAATATCCCTAATTGGTTCTTCATTTAGTAATTGAGTTAATTGCATAGATGGGAGGAAAATATTTGGAGGCATGATGGTTTCCTTACCATAAAACAAGGAAATAAGGACAATTTCCAATTGACTTCTTAGGTGTCACTTAGACTGCCCAAAGTTAATTAGACTATTTATGCTAGTTCTTTTGATGGTCAAGCATTATGTTTTTAAGGATTCAGATATGGTTCTTGTTATTTGACTCTATTAAACCATCTCCTAAGGGTATTAATTTTAAGAATATTTAATATTCATACTGTTACATAGTATTTTGTCATCGACCCCACGTCCCCTGATCCTAGATAGATTCACTCTATGAATGACATCTACTCTTTGTCAAATACCAAAATATATGTCCAAATCTTCCATATTACTCAAGAAGATTTCCTAATCTCATTAATCCTGAAGTTGACCCCTTTTAACCCATGTTTCAAAATCATCGCAAGTCATCAGTATCCTGCCTATGATGATAGCCCAGAATGAACTAATGCCTCGTGATGTCGTTGTTGAGTCTCAGTGTTTGACCCACAACGACCCAAATATGGAAAATTAGTTCAAACATAATACTTCTGGGTGGTTCTAGAGCTGGTTTTTGGGTTAAAGAAGTTTGCCTCTCCTTATTTGAGATGGTGGTTCTACCTTTTGAGTCACCTCCCATGAAGATAAGCTTCCTCTCCCGTCATTTATGGAGGACCCTCCTCTTATAAAAGCATCCTCCATGGCTATGATCAGTTAGTTAGATAGTTCTTAGTTTGTTGGATTGATAGCTTACAGTTTGGATTGCTGATAGCCTAGTAATAGCTTGTGAGGTATGAGAATAGCCTTTCATGTTGTGGATTGATGGTGTGAAATGGTTTTGTAAGAAGGAAGCCTTGCTGTGATTGGATTAGTTTCATACTTGTGCTTTTGGGTGAGAGAGAGCCATCAATCTTTCTAGGAGACCTTTGAGAGTGAATTCTTATGGAGACATATTGATCGGACCCTTCAAGGAAGCTTGCAATGTCAAGGCATGGTTGTAAGCTTTACTGTTGTTTATATTAATACAATCAATAGTTATTTCCTATATCATGTATGAAATGTATGTTGATAGCTTATGCTTCCTTGACTCTATAAGTAGATAGTTCGTTGTTGTGCTCTATTATGTGTTTTGTCGTTTTCATATGTTGTTTCAAGTGAATCATTCATTAAGGAGAAGAAAGCGATAGCTGAAGCGACATGAAAAAGACTTCATCAAACAATGGTAAAAGGTAGGCCTCTTTAACGATAACTATTTAAGGAATTAGCTATTTTCTTTGTCTTGCTATGACTAGACCCACTCTAGGGCTAGAGGGGTTGTCTTTGTCTGCAGAGGGAACATGCCTGCATCACAATTTGGTGACTCCACTGGGGAATGATTTGTGTGTTATATCTTGATTTTTCTCTTGTTGTTTTTGATTGAATTACATAGTGTCTCTTTGTTTTGGGATTGAAACATCAATGATTTGGATCACTTGAGTAGATCGGTAGTCCACTTCACTGTCTCAGTGATAAGCCTCGTGTCTTTCTGTTGTTTTTTCCTTGTTTTCCCTCTTTATTTGAGATCATCATTATTTAATTCCTAACAGCTGTGATGAATCACTCCCATTCTCTTTACCCTCGTTGTACATTGTGGATATCCCATCATACAACTGCGATGATTCTTGAACTCAAACCGTCGTTGAGAATAGATGTACCCTTGCGATGACGTCACTCAGTCGACCGTGTTGTGCTTGCGATGATTAGTGATCGTCTCATGTTGTCAGTGTTGCACCTGTGACAATTCCTGTAGGTGGTGAGCACCAGTATTGCAGCAATAATGCTGCAACTCCTGGGCTTCCTACTTTACTTTTATCAACCTGGTAGTTCATAACAAACTTGGAATCAATGGTGCTATATGCACAAGTACTAGTTCTTATTGCAGGCTGTCACTTTGTCAGTTGGCGCAAGATCGCTAGGAGCTCAATCCAACTTCTATGGATTCCAAAAGAAGCTCTATATGTCATGAAAGAAGGAAAGCTTACTCTACAAAAGCTACTCTACTTGCAGAAATGAAAAGAAGACTAAAATGTGAAGTAAACCTAGCAAGCCCTAATTAACTAGCTAACCCTACTTTTGCAGAAAGAGAGATGAAAAAACATAAAATGAATGCCATTACCTACTTAGGAAGTAAAGAACATCTACTCAAGCTATTTCTAGAAGGAAATGAGAAAAAAACATCTTTTTGGATTTTTATGTATTTTTAGGTGAAATTGTCATGCATGTGATTTATTTTTTGTGAATGTGGCAGTGATTAGGTGGCGATGGAGGGTGACTTTGGAGTTTGGAGAGGTGTAGGAAGGTGTGGAGGGGTCCTAGGAGGTCCTAGGTGGCCTCCTGGAGGCTTTTCCTACAATCAGACTTCAAAAAGACACCTACAAGAAATTCTACAGGAGGCTACAGGGGATCTACAAGAGGTCTACAAAAGGATGCCGAGAGCTGTTTTAGAGGTTTTGAAGGTGTGAAAATGGGTGGAAAGGGTAGATGATGGCAAGGAGGATGTGTTAAGGTCTCTAAGGTTCATCAAGGAAGAATAGGGAAGGGAAAGATGGTTGGACTTGTTCAAGGAAAGAGAGGAAAGTTTATGGGAAAAGTGCAGAAAATTAGGGCAGATTTGTGAAGGACGTTGGATGACCTGTGGAACATGGATCAAAAAGAGATGGTGATGGTTGAATGGTGTACTTATTGTGAGCAGAGATGTACTACAAGAGAACTGAAAATCAAGCTCTGAAGCTAGGTAAGTAGAGAAACTAGCTACACTAAAAAAGAGAATTGTTCATCAAACTAGTCTAAACTATGATCTAGGAAGGTAAATGTTGAACAATTCTATATGGAAAAAAAGAACGGAAATAAATTTATTGCAAAGACAAAAATGAGCATGATGAAATAGATCTAAAGCAAAGCATTAATCTTCTAACAAGCTGCAACACTAGAAATTTTATTGGCAAAGGCAAATCTGTGTTTTTTTTTTTGGCAGCAATAAGGTCTTAGCCTCAGTTCATGGTCCCAAAGGGGAGAAAGGAGGTCAAGGCCCTATTGTTGGAATTTTTGTATCTTCTTCTATCACTATTCAACCTGCTACAACAAACCAAAATGGAAACAACTTTTTAAATTACCAAAAGAAACCTATTCTTGACTAAGGAAGAAATCTATCTAACAACAACTCATTCATAAACTGAAACAAAGCATAGAAATAAAAAACAAGAGGTGATTGGCTTCTTGGATTGGGTCCTAACCCAAGAGCTTCAATCCTCCGAGGTAACTCAGTGCTAGCTCAGAAACAATCTCATCTTAATTATCAAAAAAACAGTAAGATTACATGAAACTGTCTACAAAAGTAAGCTCGAAGTTGAGCCAAGCAAAGCTGCAACAAAAGTGCGAAAATTTGACTAACATGCAAAAACATAATGAGGCCCTAGGCCTCTCTACTTATACAACTTGGAACTTCCAACAGATCCCTTAAAATTAGGGAGGCTCGGCTCCCAGAACCTGAGATAGGTAGCAATTATACTCCACTTGCTCGGCTACCTCTTTGGTGCATTGATGTAGCTTCTTGTGCTCCAAGATTTTTGAAGGAGAATTCAAAGTAGGGAGTCATAAATGAGGGGAACACCCTTGTATAAATCCTCTCCCTTGTTTTCTTCGAATATTTGCTGCCAAATTTTCTTTAAACCTTTGACATTGTCTCCAAAGTTGACCAAAAATCTGCATTAAGCACACATTAGACTTCAAGGCATAATGACCAACCCAACTCACTCTATTAGCATAAGTATAATAAAAAACATGCAATAAACTAGTGAGAATGGTGGATTAAGCTAAGTTAAGAGGCAAAATGAGCCCATATAATTACCCATTTGTGGGGCTCCTCATCACCCCCTACTAAATGTGTTGCTCATCCTCTAAGCAACTAGTCCATCTCCTCCTCTTTGATGGCTCTGATGGCCTCCCTGACATCCCATGCTTCTGATGTGAGGTCCTTTTATTTGTCATGGAATCCTACCTTTCTGTCCAACTCTTCCCACTTATATTGTTCTTCTTCCTCTTTTCCACCTTCCAGTAGGCCTAGCAGCAGTGGAGGACTCAATTTGAGGTCAATCCAATTGGCCCTTCAAACTCTGCATAGAGTGCTTGTATAGTGGCACTCTCCTTAATGCTTATTTCATCCTTGTTGGGAAGAGATACTCCCTAATTTGTAGACTGTGTGGGAGAGTGTTCCACCTCCTGATACAAGCAAGAATATAGTCTTCCCCAAGTAATATTTCCATGTATTCAAAATGTGCAATGGCCTAGGCCTACTCATTGATATACTTAGGGGCACTTTGAGGATTATTTGCAAGCATCTGGTGGACACTGATGAGAGCCATGGGGTCTACTGGCTCAGCTTGGATCATTAAGGGTTCATTTTGCTCTTTTGCCATCAACTTTTTTATTTATGTTGCCCTTTTCTCTTCATGATTCATCCATGATGCCATGGCCATCAGTTGCAAGTGCCCTAGCCTAGCATTGGGGTCCCATAGGTTCATATCAGTGAGGGCCAAGTTATGAAAATAAAACTTTGCTATCTTTGCCTTGTCTTCTACTGAAATTTGGTCACATAGGTCTGTAAACTGTTTATAATCTTGGAAAGACATGGTCCTCTATGTGCCAAAGTCTTGATCTGAAACTGCAGCCATTAGTCTTTGGGGTATGCTCCATATGATTTTTCTAGTGTCTTGAACTGTAGCACCTCCATAGACTAGTTGGCCATGCATGCCAATTGTGTCTCCTTTTCTTGCAGTTGTTTCCTTAGCAACTCATTTTCTATTTCCGAGTGATATCTTCTGATTACCTCTCTATGTCTTACATCACTTAACTCCTTTCCCATCTCTCTAAGCTGGTTCCCCATGTGGCCAATATCCTCTACCCCATTAGATTTGGCAATTTGTATCCATCTATGGCTCCTTATTCTTTCTTTCTCTAGATCAAAGAAAAGTGGGATTGCAAATTTTTGTAGAATGATTTCCCCCCTCAAGAAGATTGTATTAAGAACCCAAACTAGGTTGGGGGTCAGGTTCTTGGGTCTCTATTGTTTCCTCCTTCCCCTTTGGCTATTCTTATACCCTTTTCTCAAGTTTCTCGGTCTCTTGTAGCTTAGTTAGGGTCTCCTGTAGAACAGTTTGTGCTTCCTGTAGAGCTATTTTTGAGTCCTGTAGTTGCACTCTTTTCCTTCCAAGTGGAATATCTAGGACTTCCTCTTTCATATGTGATTGGGGTGTTATAGGGATATTATTCACCTTTGATAGTGGGTGAATCTTGAATTACAATAGGCACAATTGAAGATGGTTGTGGTTTTCCCATTTTTATCCTTGTCCTTTTCCGAGCCCTGAAGTACATTGATGTTTGCCTCTTCCTCTTTTGCTTGGGTTTCACAGGGGTGATGAGGGCACCAAGAGTAGTTGTTGCCTCTCTTTCTAGGGTCTCAGGTGATAATTCTATCTTTTCTACCCCTTGTTCCTCTCCTTTTGTCTTCTCTGTCTCTTCTAATTTTGTTTCCTCTTTCTCTGTTTTGTGTTCTTCCTCCTCTAGTTTAGTTTTCTCCTTATCTGTTTTAGTTTGTGCCTTCTCTTTTTTAGTTTCCTACTTATCTATTTTAGTCTCCCCCTCTTCTATTTGCTCCTAAATTCCCTCCCCTTCTTCTCCTTGTTGTTCTTCCCCCTCACTTTCAAAAGGACTGAGGTCATATGTGAGGGCCTTTACATCATCTTCCCTTGTCATATTTATGAAGATCTCCCATGCTATGGGGCTTGTGAAGGTGTGGAGGACTTCTTCCACTAATAGTTTTTTTAACCCATGGTGACCTAATTGATCTAGACCCCATGCCTTTAACTTAATGTTGGAGTCTATAAGGGACTACAGGAGAAAATAGGGGATGCTAAGTTTTTGGGGGCTAGGAATGTTCATGCCATATCTCAGCTCATGGAGAAGTCTAAAATGGTATCCATAAACTATGTTGTACCTCCCTTAACAGGAAATATACTTGATGATTTGGTAACTGACCTCATCCCAAGGGTAAGGTATGATTGTTCTCCTAATTCCATTTTTTTCTTCTACAGGATGTTCATCTGGTTGGAAGAAGGTTTTCTTGGCAACTTTTCCCATTGGATTTTCATCTTTGCTCCAAGGTAATCCAAGGGGAAGGTTGGTAACTTTACTGATATATTCTGGGATGATTTCCATGGTGAGACCTCTGAAAGTAACAATTGCATGGGTCTTTAACGAGGCACTAAAGCAAGGGTAAACTCCTAAGCCACTTCTTCATCAAACCCTTGAAATTTTTCAAAAAATGGCTACTACTTCGGGATGCTCATGGACCCTAGCTGAATTTGTGGGCTCCTTCCTCATGAATCCCCTTGTCATTTTTATTATACCCCTCTTTTGACACCCAAAATGGAGATGGAGACAAGAATTTTAAGGGAACTCTTCAAGCTAGAATCTGAGTAAAAACCCCATGTTTCTTCCTTAAAAACTACTCATTGTCCCTCCTATAGAACCAACTGTAGGTGCTCCTGTAGAACCCGTTCCTGTAGAACCTGTTATTGCTCCTATAGGACTCCGATAGTAGAAGGGTGGCTGGAATCAATATAGAATGATGTTTTTGAGGCTATGGAGGTGGTATGGAGCTTGCAACAGCTAAGTGAACGAGGAAAAATGGAAGAAAATGTGGTGAAGGAGTTTCAAGGAGGAATACTTAGGTCTTCTTTGAGATATTTCCGGTGATGGGGTGAGTTGGCAAAAAGGTACATTGCTAGATTCGGACCATTGGTCCCCACTACTCTATCATCATGGCTCTTCATGAATCTTTCCTGCAATCACTTCCCATCATTGCATCGGAGTTCGTCGAAGTTTGTATAACCTCCACTACCTTTCTTTTGGATTTTTTGTGAGTTGACTAGGCACACATGTGGTGGCATCTCCGGATGAGCGCAATCAATTGGATGAGGGTGGCCAATTAACTGGCAACCCTTATCATTCAACCCTAACCATCTCATTCATTTATGCATGTTTTCAATTACACAGATGCAACATAGGAGAGGGTTAGACACTTACCTGCAAGTCGAATGGTCGTGCTGTGGTGCATTTTGGTTTCTTTGTTGCTGCATGCTCATATTTAAGTTGTTGCATGCCTGTATCTCCTCTATTGTATGCTTTCCTCTCTCTGATGTGTGGTTTGTTTGCTTTGTATAGGTACCCTTTGGCTGGATCTGCTTCCAACATCCTATTCAAACCTATGGATGAATCTATTATGCTATTGTGGCTTAATTTTAAGGGGATCAACTGCTACAGGAAATCCTACAGGAGCTCATGTAGCTGCTTCTCCCTTTAAAAATTTTAGCTAATTCTTGTGCTGGGAGCTGTGAGGATGCTACTAGAGACGTTGATGGTGATGGAGAGGTATTTGGTAAGCTGCATGTGAGCTTTGGAGGTGTTATTCCTTTTATTTCTTGGTTTTTTCTAAAACTGGTTTGGTTGGTTAGGAGGGTGGATAGTTGTAGGAGGGCCTACAAGCTCTACATGACACTTCGCAACTCCTCAAACTATTTTTAAAATCCATTTCAGGCTCTATGTGATTTCTACAGGAGCCTCCCATAGAAAACACAAGGCCTCTTGTAGGATACACAATGTTCGGAAAAAACACACAGTGAGGTGGAAGAAAGGCCAGAGATGATTGAGAAGAGTATGGAGGAAGTGAAATAAGCTCTATGGCATCCTCTCTTGCTTCCTATGGTCCACCTGTAACCTACAATGCATGTTAAAGTCAATTTCCTCTTCCTTTTTTCCTCTGTTTTTTTTTTTTTTGAAAGACAACTAGGGCACCTCCAGGAGGTTTTCACCTCATTGCCTGCCCTGGGCGCCTCCAAGGGAAGTTTTCACCCAGGGATCTTATTCTCTCTTTTTTTGTTTTTGTCATCACTAGGCTGCCTCAAAAGAGGTTTTCAACCCAATGATGGGACTCAAGCACCTCATGGAGGTTTTCACTTGAGCCCTCATTATTTTTTTATTTTTTAAGTGGGTGGATTGGATGCTGAGACCTGCTCCACAACCAACATTGTCTTATTCAAATCTTCATTGAACTCTTGCTTGGAGAGGGGATTCTTCTAAATTTTAAACCTATTTCCATTGACAAGCATAGGGATGGCTTCCTCATCAATGGTTCTGATCAGTACTGAACCATTTCCATTGCATTTTTCCATAATGTAGGGTCCCAACCATCTTGTCCTCAGCTTGCCTTTGAAGTCTTTATAGCTTGAGTCATAGAGCAGTGCCCAAGATCCCTCTTGGAATTGCTTCTCCCTCATGTTTTGATCATGCCATATTTTCCTTTGAAGCTAGACTACCTCTGTGTGGAGAAGAGCCTGCAAACTTTGTTCATCCAATCCATTGAGCTGGAGTAGCCTTTCCCTCTGTCCATGGCTGAGGTCTAGGTCCAGTTGTGCTACCATCCTCAATGTATTGTATTCAAATTCTATTGATAGCAAAGACTTCTTCCCATAGACCAGTTCATAGGGTGTGAACCCTGTGGTGGTCTTCCATGTTGTATTATAGGCCCAGGTGACCCAACTAGTCTATCCGACCAATCTTTTCTGCTGTTGCTCACTACCTTGGTCAGAATTCCTTCCAAGGCTCTATTAGTGACTTCCACCTACCCATTGGCTTGTGGATGGTAAGGGGTGGAAGTCCTGTGCTTGATTTTATGATGTGTGAGCAGGTCTTCAATCAAATTAGAAGTGAATTTACTAGATTGATCTGTAACTAGTTCTCTTGGATACCCGAACTTATAGAAGATGTTCTCTCTTAAAAACTGAGCTACTTTTCCTCTATTGCTACCTTGATTGCTTTTGTCTCAACACATTTTGTTAGGTAATCAATGCAGACAATGATGTATTGCCTTTTTTTTGAAGGAGGGTTGATAGGAACCACAAAGTCCAAGCCCCACTTCTCAAATGGCTGAAAAGTCACTTGAGGTTCCATGGGAATCTCATCCTTTGGAGTAGGTTTCCCCATCCTTTGGCACCAATCACATTGGCTGGTATATCTCTTCACATCTTTATGAATATTGGGCCAACAGTAACCTTCTTGCAAGATTTTGAAGGTAGTCCTTTTTGCTGCAAAATTCCCTCCACAAGGCCCGTCATGACAGGTTAGGAGAATGTCAAAAACTTCCTCCTCCTTGACACATCTTTTTACGATCTGATCTGGCCCAATTTTGAAGAGATTGCCCCCAATCCAAGTGAAAGGGGCACTTTTCCTCACTGTCTTGCTCTTCTCGTTTGAGGACATGTGTGGTGGGAACTGTGCTGAAACCAAGTAATTTACTATATCAGCAAACCATGGAGAGAGTACTGAGATAGAAAATAGGTGCTCATCTAGCATTTGATCATCAACCATTCCTTCCTCACCTGGAGGAAAATTCACTCTAGACAAAAAGTCAGAAACAACATTTTCTTTACCAGGCTTATCAACAATGGTTAAATCAAACTGCTGCAGTAGAAGCAACCATCTACTAATGCAAGCATTTACATCTGGTTTTTTCATTAAATACCTAATTGTAGCATGATCGGTGTGTACAAAGGTTTGATAGCCTGTGATGTAATGTCTGAACTTATTTAAGGAATGCACTACAACTAGGAGTTCCTTCTCGGTGACTGTGTATTTTAACACTACCTTGGACAAATTTGTACTTATAAAGTATATGGCATAAGGTAACTTTTCATCAATCTTCCCCAAGGCTACTCCTATTGCTTTGTTTGAGGCATTTGTGTGAATGTGAAAAGGTAGGGCCCAATTTGGGCCTCTCAAAATTGGGGCAGTCACAAGTTTGCTTTTCAAGGTATCTAGGACTTCTTGACAGTTTTCAGTCCATATGAGGCTAACTTACTGAAATCTTTAATGAATCTTCTATAATATCCTGCCAAGCCTAGGAAAATTTAGACATCTCTCACCTTTTGAGGTGGTGGGACCCTTTGGATGATGGCAATTTTGCTGGGGTCCACGTGCAATCCTTGTTGAGATATTGCATGACCTAACACGGTCCCTTCAATCATAAACAATTCACATTTTTCCAGACTGAGGGACAGGTTCATTTCAATGCACTTGTCCAAAACTTTCCCTAGGTTAGATAAATCTTCTTGAAAGTTAGAACCATAAGGAGTAAAGTCATCCATATATATTTCCACTGCATCATGAACCAGTTCGGAAAATATACTCAATACTGCTCTTTGGAAAGTGGCTGGAGCATTGCACAAACCAAAAGGAAGGATGTGGTACACAAAGGTACCCCAAGGACAAGTGAAAGTGGTCTTATCTTGGTATTCCGAGCTGATTTGAATCTGATTGTACCTACTTAACCCATCTAGGAAGGAGAAAAACTTTTGCCCCGCCAGACCATATAACACTTGATCTAAGAAAGGCAAAGGAAAATAGTCCTTTTTAGTGGCCTTGTTTAGTTCCCGATAATTGACACAGATTCTCCACTTACCATTTTTCTTAGTGCACCAAAGGAGACACTCGTTCACTGTCAGAGATGGGGTAGATGAATTCTGCATCAAGTAGTTTTTGCAATAATTCCTTAACAATGTCTTTAAGGGTTGGGTTCATCCTCCTTTGAGGTTGCCTAACTAGTTTACAATCCTCCTTAATGTATATATGATGAGTACATACTAAAGGGTGCACTCCCTTCATCTCCTTATAACTCCAGGGGAAGACATCTAAATGTTTTCTTAATAAGCTGCACAATTCCTTCTCCTGGGAGGTTGATAGGGATGAGTTGATTTTCAAGGTTCTTTCTGGGCCAAACTCTATATTATTAACATGGAGAGAGGTTGGGTCGACCACATAGAGATCAATTAGGGGATTGTTTTGGGTTTCTTTCACTAGATCTTCTAATGGAAACATACTGGGGGGTGGATTCTGAATTAAATTTTCAATGATATCATCCACATTTTGCGATTCCCCCCCATGACAGTTTCTACTGCACATAGTGGTGTATAATAGACTTCCTCCTCATCCTCCTCCTCCAACTAGAGAGGTAGATCATGTTCTAGCAAGGGTTGGGTAGGAGGGTATAGGATTAGCTGCTTGGACATATGCCCATTCTTGATAGTTATGTTCCCAGCCTGACAACTGATGTAAGCATCGGCAGAGGCCAACCAGGGTCTTCCCAGGATGAGAGGATACCCAGTGAGCTTTGCCTCCAGCTGGAGAACCAATAAATTAGGAGGGTACTCCCAAGAATCAATGGAGACCATCACATCCTCCACAATCCCTTCAGGGGTCACGGTGGAGCAATCTGCTAGTTGCAGTACTGTCATGGTCTTTCTTAAGGAGCCTTGTAGTTTGAGCTCGAGCATGGTGTCCTTTTTCATCACATTAATGGTAGCTCCCAGATCAATCAAGGTATGTGGGATCATGGTGCCATTGATGTGGACATCAACTACTAGGCTTCCATGGTCTAAATATTTCAGACACATTACCTGCCCCAACATCAAGTCGGACAGTTTTCCTATAACATTGATGGTTGGGGCATCTCTTTTGCGCCTGCTTGGATGCCTGAATTACTTCTCTTTGATCATATTATTATACATAGGCACATCCTTTATGGCTTGGAGGAGTGGTATCTTGACACATAACTGTTTCAATTCTCCCAGAGGTTCAGTTTCTTCTAGGGTGGGTTGTGTTGTCCCAAATAGTCTCTCAGGAAAGGGTGGATTTGCTTTTGGTTCACTTTCATCTTTATCTTCCTCAACCTCCTGAGGGGGAGGCTAGCTATTTGGGAGAACCTTCCTAGATCATAGGTTAATCTCCTGAATATCCACAACATAGGTTAGGCATGATGGTTCCCCACTGTATACTTGCTGAGCCTTTCTGTTGTTTGGTTTCAAGTTCAGTTGAGCAGGCATTTGGGGTTGCCTTAGTGGAGCAGGAGGCAATGGTTGAGGTTGAGTAGGTGGTGGAGGAAAAAGAGTAGGAGGAGAGTTGTATTGGGGCCTCCAGCCCTGATGAGATGCATTCTACTGAGGTTGTGGCTGAGCATAGGAGTGGAATGAATAAGCGACTGTTTGGGCATGATATTGAGATGGATAGGACCAAGGAGGAGGTGTAGACCAGGAAGGATGAGTAGGGGGGCCCGAAGGAGGTATGGAAGTGGTTTTTTTGGGGTTGTAGTATGATTGAGATGTCCCTATGATGCAGGAAAGCATTCCCTCTACGGACAAAGGCAACCCCTCTAGCCATAGAGTGGGTCTAGTCACAACAAATACATATCAACAATTGATTTCCTTAAATAGTCATCGTTGGAGACCTAGCTAAAAATGGTGGTCAGTGAAGTTCCATTGCACTACTCCAGCTTCCGCTTCCTTCTCCTTAATGAGTGATTAACCGAAAACAATACAAAGAAAAATCAACAAAGCACGTAACTGAAAAACAACAATGATATATTTACTCATAAAGTCAAGAACTCATGAGCTATCAAGTAAATTGCATACAAGACATAATAAAAAATCATTGATTGTATTAATAATGAATCAAGAGTAATCTTACAAATAAGTCTTGACATCACAAGCCTTCTCAGAGGGTCCAGCCAGTATGTTTCTCAAGCATTCACTCTTCAAGGATGAATCTCCCAACATACAATGTCTCTCTCACTCATAAGCTTTAACACAAAGTTAAGGGAATTCCACAACCTTCCACAAGCTATCAACAATCCCACACTTGTCACACACACACCAGCTATCTATCAAACTCAAAAGCACTAGCAGCTCTACCCAACCAAAGGAACTAGAAAAACTAAGGAACTAGCAGATCATAGCAAAGGTGAATTCTTTAATAGGAGAAGGAGTCTCCGTGAAATGTGGAAGGAGGAGCTAATCCTCAAGGAAGGTAGCACAAATGATGGAACTACCATACTAGAAGGGCAAGGGTGACCTAAACTATGCCAACGATCAGGTCTAGAAATGTCTAGAACGTTGACTGTTTGAACTAATTCACCAAATCTGGATTGTCGTGGGTCATGAACTAGGGACTAGCGACAATGTCACAATGATACAGTGCATGACAGATAATCATCACGGATTTTAAGGGTTTACTAGTGACGATGCAGAAACTTAGTAAAAAAAGGGTCAATCTTCAGCATTAGAGAGCATTTTCTTAATCTTCTTGCATTGGTGGGAAGATATGAACATGTTTATTTGACACGTGACACAGTAGAGGAACTAAGATGAGGATAGTGACAAATCACTGTGTAACAGATGCTCCCTAAAGTGTGAAGCTCAAGAGAGTGGGAGGGGTGAAATGCTTTACGAAACTATCTAAATTGGAACCACCTTGAAGATCCTGCAGGCGCAAGTACAACTGATATCTATGATACTGAAATACATATAGTCTAGGCATGGGCGCAACCATCCACAAGACATATAAAACTTGGTCTGTGGTATGGACGTAGCCACCCAGTTGATAAGACCATAATAATGACAAAGGTATGGTCGCAGCCATCCATCAAAGAGTCATATATGTAATCACGAACCAATCCACATAGCCCAAACATATGTAATATTAGTTTGGGGTATTGAGACCCAACCGATCATAGTACAAATTCTATCATGTGAACATATGTGCTGAAGTCGAACATGATAGAAAGTCGCTTGATTACCGGTCAATGATGAAAACCATTAACAAGCATGAGAGAAACCATCAATAATGCCAATGGCTCTCAAGGTACTGTCCAATACAATCCACTAAGTGTGAAAAATGAGTTGACGTTGAACACCTATGGAATCACCCAATCGAAGACCAATGAGGAAAATCTGTCATTAGGTGTGAAGAACTTGCCATTGAGGCATGCAAGTTCCAAGGTACTGAAGGGGATCTCTAAATCAATCTCCTGGATAATGAGATGTTGTCGACAGGAGATGATCTGTCACAGGAGGGCCATGATGTTTCCCCCATCAACGACACGAGATAAAGAACAAGTGGTAGATGGTGAAACAAAATATCAGAGGAAGAGGTAAGGATGTGAACTCTAGAAGGATTATACTCTTGAACATATCGACGACACGACTCCAGAATGTGGCAGCATTTTGGTACCAAGGGATCAGAGGCTTGATGGAGGAAACATGGATCAGATGGAATGAGGCAAAATGAAAACCTAGAACCACAGAAGGCCAAATGACGATTTGTTGATATCCCAACCCAACAAGAAGCAAAAGTGTCAATGTTCAAGAGAGACTAGCTGCCGCAGGTAACCAATGATGACTTCCAAATTTTCCCCCACCATTGCTGGCGAGTACCCCAATTATTTTTGAAAACAAGTTTGAAGGGGATAGCATATGCTTGTAATATAAGTTTGACCGAATCCAAACTAGTAATAGTTTAACAAGCCCTAGGGAGGAGAAGCTTGAGTCTCATCATGGTGACAAGTCCAATGTCGTCAGGGTTTAACGAGTCCGACATAGGTAAAACTCGGAGTATTTTTCATGTTTAGAGAGTTTGAAAAAGACACAAAAAAGAAAACTCCAGGGGGGTCCTTTTTCATAGATTTGTGTCCCTCGAGCCCGAAAAAGCATAAAATAATACTCAAGAGAACTGCTTGACCATTACGATCAAGGAGTACTTTTCGTAATTAGTGACCTCGATCTAAAAGAGTAGAAAAGTGATTGAAGGCAAGTCATTTTGTAACCAATATTGGACTTGAAATGACAAAAGTCCAGCGATCTTTTCATGTTTATATAGTCAGAAAAGAGCTAAAAGTGGACTGCCTTTTTATTCCATTTAACGAGTCAATAAGGAAAACTCTGTAATCTTTTCATTTTTTATGAGTCAGAAAAAGAGCTTAAAGGTGACTCATCCTAGAAGAACAAGTGGTATAAAGGGTAGCAACTGGTTCCGGCAATGTGGAACTGCTCAAAACATGTAATGGTCAAGAGGCTGGCTAATAAAACCACTCATTGCTGTGGTTCCTTAGGAAAGGAAAAGTAACCAAGTGAAAGCATATGATCGGCCAAGGAGATGGTGGTGATTGAATGAAACAATCAAGGCTCATCTAGAAGAATTTAGCGGATAAAAACAAGAATCATGAGATGTAAATTAGGTATGGGTTCATTTTTACACAAGCTTGAACCATGGAGAACTTTGCTTAGATTGGGTTTCATGTTTACACAAGCTTGAAATGAAAAACTATGCTTTTTATAAGTTTGCATGCCCCCAGCCCAGCATAATAAAGCAAATCAAGGTACATGCCCCCCAAGCTTCATTGCATCCAACAAGGTGGATGGAATGAAGGTTCACTTTCGAGATCTTGGAAAGACTCGACATGGATTTTATGAGATCTTAATCAAAGACTCGATTTGGAAAGGGAGTTGTTTTATTTTTTTTAATGAGGTTGACACAGTAAAAGAACTATCCTCATAACCCTTGTTTCATTTTTTAACGAGTTGGACACAACACAAGGAACTATGCTCGATGATCCTTGTTTCATTTTTTAACGAGGTTGACACAAGATCAAACTATCCTCGAGATAATTGGTTTCATCTTTTAACGAGGTTGGCACAGGAACAAAATATCCTCGGAACTCCTTGTTTCATTTTTTAGTGAGCTTGACACAAGACAAGGAACTATGCTCCATGATCCTATTCACGGGCCATATGAGAACATGGCTCCCAAGAGGTCTTCGCGGGATGGAAGAAACACACTTTGGGAGGAATACATGTTATGAGGCACTAATGACAGATCAGGTTCCAATGCCCCCAATACATGATGTACGAGACCATCTACATGTTCATCAGTAGATGCAAGGATGGAATGGGTAGCCACATAATTGACTTGCAGTAGGGAAGGTATTGCTTGCGAGCAAGAACCAATAGGGGACAATAGTTGCACAGGAGGCACTGGGGGACTAAAGAACGATAATTGATCTATTGCCACCTTTCTTCCATCATGTGGAAAACAAACCACACGAAAAATGGAAGAGACAAGGGCCCTCATGGCATAGACATAGTCACAGCCAAGGAGAAGACTGAAATCTAAAGCACCTTGGACAACCATCATGTCGATACAAACGATTTTGCCTCCCAAAGTAACAGGAAACTTTGGGAGGATCTCTAAAGGTTGACTGGTCCCTCCATCAAACGCCAACAGATTCTACATGACTGGCACAAGCTGTGGGGAACCCCAAGCTTGCCAAGTAGTGAAAGGCATGAGGTTAACCAATGCACCCTCATCCAAGACAGTGCCATGTACTATCTTATCATAGGCATGTACTGTAATCTGGAAAGGCATGCAGGATGGAAGGTAGAAAGCAATCAAGTGACTCCAGTCGAAGGAAACGATTGAACTACTTGGTGGGAGTATCATATGATTGCCCCCATGCTCTATAGGAACCAAAGAAGGACTCTTTGAATCAGCTGGGATAGGAGGGTCATTCTCGGGATTTGGGGAATCTAATGAGACGAGAAGAACATGAGCAATAGAATCATTATGCTCATCGGGAATTGACTGGATGACTGGTGGTGAATCCAAGTCAACACTCTCTCCGACCAATGGTTGGTCTAGAGCAGGCTTAGCACATCCAGGTTCATAAAGAGGAGGACGGACAAGCGAAGAATCTAAGTCAGTCTCTTTGTCAATGGGGAGAGGGTCTGAAGAGAGCCTCTGATAACCAATGGGAAGTCGAGGCAAAGAAGTTATAATACTTTCCAAAACAGCGGAAGCTTTATCCATGAGTGGAGAAATGGTGAAGGGCATGGTTTCCTTCACATAGCCTACAGGGGAATCGAATCTTCACTTTCTTCTTACCACTACTAGTTGATAGGATAGCATCGTCGTGAGCTTTAGAGGATGATGAGGGATGAGTCGAATCGTGAGACCATACTTCTAAGATCCTAGGGATGCCAAGACAATCACGAAGAAGATGGTCATCCTTATACAATTTACGAGGAAACTTAACCTTCCGTGGAGGAGCAGAAGGTGGTCCGACCTGAGATGTACTCATAGCAATAGTTTCACAAGTGGTCTCACACTTATCAGACTTCTCCTTCTTCTTCGTCTTCTTCTTCTTCTACTTAGTCTCCTGGTTACTAGATATGGAACTTTCACCAGATGAAGGAGGAGATGTAGGTGAAGAAATAGGGGAAGAAGGCACAGGCTCAACCTTGGAATTGACATGTCTTGGTTTAGACGAAGGAGACAGTGGAACAGAAGTCATGATGCTCGGGACCACCGAGGTTGAAAACAACCAAACAGGAAAACCGATGGCTAACCTAGGTAAAGACAATGTTGCCATGTACGGAGCATCAACATTTCCAAAAGAAGGAAACAGGCTAGGGTTCCCATATGGGGGAAGACCTTGGTCGGTAGACTCAGGGAGAGTTTCCATTGAAAACAAGCCTGAAAAAACGAAGAAACTTAACCATGACTAGGAATATTTCGTGGGTAGTAAATTTTATGACGCAGGAACAAAACTTGACCTTTTTATGTTTCAAGAGTCGAGAAAAGGACGAAAAGGTGACTCTATCTCTTTCAAGGTTTAATGAGCCTGAAAGGACATGTGCTCAGATGGACCTTTTCTTTTAAGGAGTCCAAAAAGGAACAAAAGTGACTACTCCAGAGAACTAGGCAAAAGGTTTACAAAACAACCCATAAAATTGCATATACACCTTGGCGATCATATGAAAACCAAGGACTTTCCGTACGACATTCAATCTTCTTGAATGTCGTGTTTGGTGCGTTACAGTTTGCAAGGCGGCAGAAACGACTTCCTAAGGATATAAGATGATAACCTAGTGAGGTCTCCCAACATATACTCGACGGTACTGGGAGCGCAAGTCTGTGCTAGCAGCTATTGGGTCACAGAAGGAGGAATCACCTAACCTTAAGTGAAAGCAATAGTGACTAGGTTTAATGACACCAAAGCATGTCTCTAGCCTAGACCTCTAAATAATGTGCATTATGTTCCAATGCATTGTTAGGTTTATTCAGTTCATTTTAGAGTTGATCTTGAATTATTGTTCAATTTCCAGGCCTTACCATATGTATATCAAAACCTAGGATGCAACTAAAATGAATAAAGCATCTTTCATTTTGATGAACTCCTACTTACAGAAGGGTAGAGAGATCATTCCGAAATCAAGACAAAACCAAGATCAACAAATCCAGTCACTCAAGAGACACAATGTATAAACAGATCAATCCCTATAGTGCATCGATACTACTAATGAGAGATTTAAAAATTTCCTTCTAATTTTTCAAACATGAAAACTTGGAATGCAAAATGTACTTTCACTTTTGCATGCTAATGAATGCAATCTTTTGATTTTGATAGCTTTGAATTCTAAGGAAACAAACAAGCAAGCGTGAAACTGATTGATCCAAACAATTTTAATCTATGTCTGGTAGTGAAACAATCGAATCAATATGGAAATTGGTTCAATAAATAACACTAAACATCAATAAGCAAGGACAAGCGATGGAAAAACCTCAAGAAAACCACCAGGAGGGTTGTAAATGAATCTTTTGGACAGGAAAGTAACCAAGCCAAATAATTCAAAATTTGAAAAACCAGGTCACAAATCCAAAAAATACAAGACTCACTTCAACGAAACCGAAAAGTAAGGACCTTAACTAATAGCAATTAAAATGAACTAAGGGATAAGAGAAATACAACAAGGGCTTAACCAGATTGATGAATTCAGGAGGTAGAAATGAAATAAACAATTCTACAGGAATCATAACGGGCATAACACAAGCAAATAGTGTCGATTAGTCACTAGTCGTAGCAATAGAGCGACATCATCACGAAAGTACACATCTTTCACGTGACGGACCGATTTCAGGAATCATTGTGACTGTGTGACAAGATTCACCTATGCACAGACTTCCAAGACAGAGACAATGCGATGTCGGTGTGAGTGTTTAGCTTTTTCCAGTAATGAACATAAAAACAACGAGAGGTAAATGAAAACTCCTAAACAAAGACTAGTCTATCCTTACAGGCAATAAAGAGATTTCCCAGATTGACCCAGGTAACCCAAAAGGCTAATGGTTCAATCCCAAAATCCAAAAGACATTAACTCAAAATCAAGCAAAAGAAAACAAGAGAAAAACATAGGACGGACTCCCCAGCATAGTCACCAACTTGTGATGCAGGAAAGTGTTCCCTCTGTGGACAGAGGCAACCCCTCTAGCCCTAGAGTGGGTCTAGTTACAGCAAAGATAGATCAACAATCGATTTCCTTAAACATTCATTGTTGGAGGCCTACCTCAAACCAATGGTCGATGAAGTTCCATTGAACTACTCCAGCTTCCACTTCCTTCTCCTCAATGAGTGATTAACCTAAAACAATACAAAGAAAAAACAACAAAGCACGTAGCTAGGAAACAACAATGATTTATTTACTCGTAAAGTCAAGAAGTCATGAGCTATCAAGTAAATTACATACAAGACATAGGAAAACATCATTGATTGTATTAATAATGAATCAAGAGAAAGCTTACAACCAAGTCTTGACATCGCAAGCCTTCTCAGAGGGTCTAGCTAGTATGTTTCTCAAGCATTCACTCTTCAAGGATGAATCTCCCAACATGCAATGTCTCTCTCTCACTCATAAGCTTTAACACAAAGTTAAGGGCACTCCACAACCTTCCACAAGCTATCAACAATCCCAAACTTTTCACACACACACCAGCTATCTATCAAACTCAAAAGCACTAGCAGCACTGCCCAACCAAAGGAACTAGCAAAACTAAGGAACTAGTAAATCAGAGCAAAGGTGAGTGCTTTAATAGGAGGAGTCTCCATGAAATGTGGAAGGAGGAGCTCATCCTCAAGGAAGGTAGCACAAATGATGGAACTACCATACCAGAAGGGGAAGGGTGACCCAAACTATGCTAATAACCAGGTCTAGAAACATCCAAAAGGTTGATTGTTTGAACTAATTCGCCAAACCTGGATCATCGTGGGTCATGAACTGGGGACTGGGAATGATGTCATAATGATATAGTGCATGACAAATAATCGCCATGGATTTCAAGGGTTTACTAGTGACGATGCAGAAACTTAGTCAAAAAGGGTCAATATTTAGCATTAGAGAGCATTTTCTTAATCTTCCTGCATTGGTGGGAAGATATGAACATGTTTATTTGACACATGACACTGTAGAAGGACTGAGATGAGGACAGTGAAAAATTACTATGTAACAAATTACAGTGACAAATTATTGAGTTCAGTTTCTTCTAGGGTGGGTTGTGTTGTCCCGGATAGTCTCTTAGGAAAGGGTGGATTTTCTTTTGGTTCACTTTCCTCTTTATCTTCCTCAACCTCCTGAGGGGGAGGCTAGCTATCTAGGAGAACCTTCCTAGATTGTAGGTTAATATCCTGAATCTCCGCAACATAGGTTTGGCATGATGGTTCCCCACTATATACTTGTTGAGCCTGTCGGTTGTTCAGTTTCATCTTTAGTTGAGTAGGAATTTGGGGTTGCCTTGGTGGAGTAGGAGGCAATGGTTGAGGTTGAGCAGGTGGTGGAGGCAAAAGAGCGGGAGGAGAGTTGTACTGGGGCCTCCACCCCTAATGAGATGCATTCCACTGAGGTTGTGGCTGAGCATAGGAGTGGAATGAATGAGCAGTTGGTTGGGCATGATATTGAGATGGATATGACCAAGGAGGAGGTGTGGACCAAGAAGGATGAGTTTGGGGGCCCAACGAAGGTACGGAAGTGGCTTGGTTGGGGTTGTAGTATGATTGAGTTGTCCCTTGCATTCCCCACTAGTATGGTCTAGGTCCATGTGGTCTCCTTTGGTTCATGAAATAGAGTGGTTCAGTGGCTCCTTGGGACCCTTGGTATACAGCATTAAGTCTGGGCAAGGAAGGGCACTTATCTGTAGAATGATCTTCTTCACAAACTGAACAAACCTTTATGGAGTTCAATGGAATTTCATTCCTAGGATGCCTTTTGGTGCACCTAGGACAAAAAATGACCAAATCCCTCTCTGCTTCCTCTTGTTTCCTTTTGATATACAGGGTATCCATTTGCATGGAAAGAGTTTGCAACATCTCGCTCTCAAAGCCTTCCAACATGTGTCCAAGCTCACCTTTTATGGATGAACTGGATGAGTAGGTACTAGCTATGGGTTGACTCCCCCTACCTCTCTTTCTGGCTGCCCTAGAATGGTTTCTAAAAACAGTCTTTATGTCTTCATAAGGTAGTTGGTAGATGTCTCCCCCAGCCAGTAGATCGAGGGTGTAGAAGGTCTTCCGGAATACCCCTGAGCAGGATGAACTTCAGCGATTCTGGGTCAAGTGTCCACCTGGCCCTTTTATAATTGAGCTGGAACCTCTCTTCATAATCTTCCAATGATTCATCACTTCCCATGGTCATTCAGAAGATTTCTTCCTTGGTGTCTTTTGACCTACAATAGTCTCAATATTTGTTATTAAAGGCTTGCTGCATCTGAGCCCAAGTTGTGATGCTATTGCTAGGTAATCCCATGAACCAGCGCAATGCTACATCCTTGAGGGTAGAAGGGAATAATTTCAACTTTTTCTCATCTTCTACATAGTCATAGGTTCAAAAGATAACAACAAACTCAAACAAGAAGGTGTTAGGATATTCTGTAGTAAATCCATGGAAGTGAGGTAGGGTTGAAGGGCTTATGTTTTTCATTTTAGTGTCCCCATTGTTTCTCGGATGGCAAAGGTACCCTCTACTCTTTCTCCATTCCCCCTAACATTTCTATTCTCAGCCATTGTCTCAGGAGGGATGTTTTCTTCTTCTTCTTCCCCTATAGTTTCTTCAAATATCTCTTGTTGTTCACCTAAAGGTTCTTCTAGATCACTGCCACCGAAGAAGAGAGAAGGGTGGCTATGTGATGTGGTGGGGGTGTTGGATAAGAATTTTCCTGAATTATCTCTATTCCTACGAGGCATGAAAGGAAATCTTTTTTTTGGTTGGTTTTTTGCTTTTTTTTCTTCTACCTGCAAAACTGAAATTGGTTGAACAAACAACTTGCAACTAACTGAAATGAACTTGCTGAAATGAAATTGCAGAACTGAAAAGGAAAGCAAATGAAATGCGGAACTGAAAGCAAGGAAATGACTAATCTACTTTTGTTGAAATGGAAATTGCAAAATTGAAATGAAAGCAAGGAAAGAGCTAATCTACTTTTGCTGGATTGGAAATTGCAGAATTGAAATGGAAGCAAGCAAATGGCTAATCTACTTTTGCTAGAATGGAAATTGCAGAATTGAAATGAAAGCAAGGAAAAACAAAAATTGAAAGAAACAACTACTCTACTTTTGCTGAAATAAACTACATAGCAGAATGTTGCAGTAGAAAATAGAAGAAAAGTAGTAATCACACAATACTCTAATGCTTCCCCGACAACGACACCAAAAAGTGGTGAACACAAGTATTGTAGCAATAATGCTACAACTCCTGGGCTTCCTACTTTACTTTTATCAACCTAGTGGTTCGTAACAAACTTGGAAGCGATGGTGTTGTATGCACAAGTACTAGTTCTTACTGTAGGCTGTCACTTGGTCAACTGGCACAAGATCACTAGGAGCTCAAACCAACTTCTATGGATTCCAGAAGAAGTGCTATATGTGATGAAATAAGGAAAGCTTACTCTATAGAGGCTACTCTACTTACATAAATGAAAAGAAGACTGAAATGTGAAGTAAACGTAGCAAACCCTAATTAACCAGCTAACCCTAATTTTGCAGAAAGAGAGGTGAAAAAACATAAAATGAATGTCATTACCTACTTAGGAAGTAAAGAACATCTACTCAAGCTATTTCTAGAAGGAAATGAGGAAAAAACATATTTTTGGATTATTTTGTACTTTTAGGTGAAATTGTCATGCATGTGATTTATTTGTTTGTGAATGTGGCAGCAATTAGGTGGTGATGGAGGTTGTCTTTGGAGTTTTCAGAGGTGTAGGAAGATTTGGACGGGTCCTAGGAGGTCCCAAGTGGCCTCCTAGAGGCTTTCCCTACAATTGGAATTCAAAAAGACACCTACAGGAAATTCTACAGGAGGCTATAGGGGATCTACAAGAGGTCTACAGGAGGATGCCGAGAGTTGTTTTAGAGGTTTTGAAGGTGAGAAAATGGGTGGAAAGGGTAGTTTATGGAAAGGAGGATGTGTTAAGGTGTCTAAGGTTCATCAAGGAAGATTAGGTAAGGGAAAGATCTTTGGACTTGTTCAAGGAAAGAGAGGAAAGTTTATGGGAAAAGTGCAGAAAATTAGGGCATATTTGTGAAGGACTCTGGATGACTTGTGGAACATGGATCAAAAATAGATGGTAATGGTTGACTGGTGGACTTATTGTGAGCAGAGATGTACTGCAAGAGAACTGAAAATCAAGCTCTGAAACTAAGTAAGTAGAGAAACTAGCTACACTAAAAAAGAGAACTATTCATCAAACTAGTCTAAACTATGATCTAGGAAGGTAAATGTTGAACAATTCTATATGGAAAAAAAGCATGGAAAGAAATTTATTGCAGAGACAAAAATGAGGATGATGAAATAGATCTAAAACAAAGCATTAATCTTCTAACAAGCTACAACACTAGAAATCCTATTGGCAAAGGAAAATCTGTGTTTTTTTTTTGGCAGCAATAAGGTCTTAGCCTCAATTTATGGTCCCAAAGGGGAGAAAGGAGGTCAAGGCCCTATTGTTTTCATTTATGTATCTTCTTCTGTCACTGTTCAACCTGCTACAACAAACTGAAATGGAAACAACTTTTTAAATTACCAAAAGAAACCTATTCTTGACTAAGGAAGAAATCTATATAACAACAACTCATTCATAAAATGAAACAAATCATATAAATACAAAACAAGAGGTGCTTGGCTTCTTGTATTGGGCCCTAACCCAAGAGCTTCATCCCTCTGAGGTAACTCAGTGCTAGCTCAAAAACAATCTCATCTTCATTATCAAAATAACAGTAAGATTACATGAAAATGTCTACAAAAGTAAGCTCGAAGTTGAGACAAACAAAGCTACAATAAAAGTGTGAAAATTTGACTAATATCCAACATCCTAATGAGGCCCTAGGCCTCTCTACTTATACAACTTGGATCTTCCAACAACGGCCTTAAAACTAGGGAGGCTCGGCTCCTAGAACTTGAGATAGGTAGCAGTTATAGTCCACTTTCTCGGCTACCTCTTTGGTGCATTGGTGTGGCTACTTGTGCTCCAAGCTTTCTAAAGGAGAATTCAGAGTAGGGAGTCATAAATGAGGGGAACACCCTCTTATAAATCCTCTCCCTAATGTGTGCTGCCAAATGTTCATTAAACCTTTGACTTGGTCTCCAAATTGACCAAAAATATGCATTAAGCACACATTAGACTTCAAGGCATAATGACCAACCCAAGTCACTCTATTAGCATAAATATAATAAAAAACATGCAATAAACTAATGAGAATGGTGGATTAAGCTAAGTTAAGAGGAAAAATAAGCGCATATAATTACCCATTTATGGGGCTCATCATCACCCCCTATTGAATGTGTTGCTCATCCTCTAAGCAACTAGTCCATCTCCTCCGCTTTGATGGCCCTGATGGCCTCCCTGACATCCCATGCTTTTGATGTGAGGTCCTCTTCTTTGTCATGGAATCTTTCCTCTCTGTCCACCTCTTCGCACTTATGTTGTTCTTCTTCCTCTTTTCCACCTTCCAGTAGGCCTAGCAGCAGCGAAGGACTCAATTTGAGGCCAATCCAATTGGCATTCAAACTCTACATAGAGCATTTGTACAATGGCACTCTTCTTAATGCTTATTTCATCCTTGTTGGGGAGTGATACTCCCTGATTTACTAACTATGTGGGAGAGTGTTCCACCTCCTCATACAAGCATGAATACAGTCTTCCTCGAGTAATATTTCCATGTCTTCAAAATGTGCAATGGCCTGGGCCTACTCATTGATATACTTAGGGGCACTTTGAGGATTATTTGCAAGCAGCTTGTGGACACTGATGAGAGCCATGGTGTCTGCTAGCTTAGCTGGGATCATTAACGGTTCATTTTTCTCTTTTTCCAACAACTTTTTGATTTCTATTGCCCTTTTCTCCTCATGATTCATCCATGATGTCATGGTCATCAGTTACAAGTCCCTTATCCTAGCATTGGGGTCCCATAGATTCATATCAGTGAGGGTCAAGTTATGCAAATAAAACTCTGCTATCTTTGCCTTGTCTTCTACTGAAATTTGGTCACATAGGTCTGTAAACTATTTATAACCTTGGAAAGGCATGGTGCCTCTCTATGCCAAAGTTTTGATCTGAAACTATGTCCATTAGTCTTTGAGGTATACTCCATACGATTTTGCTAGTGTCCTGCATTGCAGCACCTCCATAGACCAGTTGGCCATGCATGCCAATTATGTCTCTTTTTCTCGTAGTTGTTTCCTTGGCAACTCATTTTTTGTTTCCAAGTGAGATCTTCTGATTGCCTCTCTATGTCTTACATCACTTAACTCCCTGCTCATCTCTCTAAGCTGGTTCTACATGTGGCCAATATCCTCTATCCCCTTAGATTTGGAAATTTGCATCCATCTATGGCTCCTTATTCTTTCTTTCTCTAGCTCAAAGAAAAGTGGGATTGCAAATTTTTTATGGAATGATTTTTCCCCCCTCAAGAAGATTGTAGTAAGAGCCCAAACTAGGCTGGGGGTTAGGTTCTTGGTTCTCTATTATTTCCTCCTTCCCCTTTGTCTATTCTTCTACCCTTTTCTCAAGTTTCTCGGTCTCCTGTAGCTTAGTAGGGTCTCCTGTAGAATAGTATGTGCTTCCTGTAGAGATGTTTTTGAGTCCTGTCGTTGCACTCTTTCCTTCCAAGTGGAAGATCTAGGACTTCCTCTTTCATATGTGATGGGGGTTTTAGAGGGAGATTCTTCACCTTTGATAGTGGGTGAATCTTCAATTACAATAGGCACAATTGAAGATGGTTGTGGTTTTCCCATTTTTATCCTTGTACTTTTCAGAGCCCTGAAGTACATTGATGTTTGCCTCTTCCTCTTTTGCTTGGGTTTCACAGAGGTGTTGAGGGAAGCAAGAGCAGCTGCTGCCTCTCTTTCTAGGGTCTCAGGATACACTTCTGTCTGTTTTTCCCATTGTTCATCTCCTTTTGTCTTCTCTGTCTTTGCTGATTTTGTTTCCTCTTGCTCTATTTTGTGTTCTTCCTCCTCTGGTTTAGTTTCCTCCTTCTTCGTTTTTGTCTCCTCCTCTTATGTTTGCTCCTTAGTTCCCTTCCGTTATTCTCCTTTATGTTCTTCCCCCTCACTTTCAGAAGGACTGAGGTCATATGTGAGGGCCTTTACATCATCTTCCCTTGTCATATTTTTGACAATCTCCCATGCTATGGGGATTGTGAAGGTGTGGAGGGCTCCTTCCACTAATAGTTTTATTAACCCTTGGTGAGCCAATTGATCTGGACCCCCTACCTTTAACTGAATGCTGGAGTCTATAAGGGACTGCAATAGGGGATGCTAATTTTTTGGGGTGTAGGAATGTTCATGCCATATCTCAACTCATGGAGAAGTCTAAAATGGTAGCCATAAAATATGCTATACCTCCCTTCACAGGAAATATACTTGATGATTTGGTAATTGAACTCATCCCAAGGGTAAGGTATGCTTGTTCTTCTAATGCCATTTTTGTCTTCTACAGGATGTTCATCTTGTTGGAACAAGGTTTTCTTGGCAACTTGTCCCATTGTCTTTTCGTCTTTGCTCTGAGGTAATCCAAGGGGAAGGCTGGTAACTCTGTTGATATATTCTGGGGTGATTTCCATGGTGAGACCTCTTAAATTAATAGTGGCATGGGTCTTTGAACGAGGTACTAAAGCAAGGGTAAACTCTTGAGCAACTTCTTCATCAAACCCTCAAATTTTTTTGAAAAATGGCATCCAATTTGCTCTAGTAAAAATGGCTACTACTTCGGGATGCTCATGGATCCTAGTTGAATTTGTGGGCTCCTTCCTCATGAATCCCCCTGTCATTTTGCTTATACCCCCTTTTGACACCCAAAATGGATATGGAGACAAGAATTTTAAGGAAACTATTCAAGCCAGAATCTGAGCAAAAGCCACATGTTTCTTACTTAAAAAATACTCACTGTCCCTCCTGTAGAACTGGATATAGGTGCTCCTATAGAACCTGTTACTACTCCTGTAGGACTCCAATAGCAGAAGGGTGGCTGGAATTGATAGAGAACGATGTTTTTGAGGCTATGGAGGTGGTATGGAGCTTGTTGCAGCTAAGTGAATGAGGACAAATGGAAGAAAAGGTGGTGAAGGAGTTTTGAGGAGGAATACTTATATCTTCTTTGAGATATCTCCTGTGATGGGGTGAGCGGGAAGAAAGGTACGTTGCTAGATTTGGACCATTGGTCCCCACTGCTCTGTCATCATGGCTCTTCATATCTCTTTCCTGCAATCACTTCCCATCATTGCACCGGAGTTCATTGGAGTTTGTATAACCTCCACTACCTTTCTTTTGGATTTCTGTGAGTTGACTAGGCACACGTGTGGTGGCATCTCTAGATGAGCGCAATCAACTAGATGAGGGTGGCCAGTTGACTGGCCACCTTTATCACTCAACCCTAACCATCTCATTCGTTTATGCATGTTTTCAATTACACAGATGCAATAGAGGAGAGGGTTAGACACTTACCTGCAAGTCGAATGGTCGTGTTGTGGTGCATTTTGGTTTTTTTGTCGTTCTGTGCTCGTATTTCAGTTGTTGCATGCTTGTATCTCTTCTGATGTATGCTTTCTACTCTCTGGTTTGTGGTTTGTTTGCTTTGTGTAGGTACCTCTAGCTGGATCTGCTTCCAACATCCTATTCAAACCTATGGATGCATCTATTCTTCTGTTGTGGATTGATTTTAAGGGGATCAACTGCTATAGGAACTCCTACAGGAGCTCTTGTGGCTGCTTCCTCCTTTAAAATTTTTAGTTGATTCTTGTGTTGGGAGCTATGAGGATGCTACTAGAGATGCTAATGGTGATGGAGAGGTATTTGGTAAGCTGTAGGTGAGCTTTGGAGGTGTTGTTCCTTTTATTTATTGGTTTTTTCTAAAATTTGGTTTCTGTGTTCTTTTTCTGCAGGAAAGGAAGAAATCCATGATAATGAGGTGGTGTAGGTGTGGGATGGCTGGTCTGGAGGGTGGATAGCTATAGGAGGGGATACAGGCTCTACATGACACTTCCCAACTCAAACTATTTTAAAAATCTATTTCGAGCTCTCTGTGATTTCTACAGGAGCCTCCTGTAGAACACACAGGGCCTCCTGTAGGATACAAAGTGTTCAGAAAAATCACAAAGTGAGGTGGAAGAAAGGCTAGAGATGATTGAGAAGAGAATGAAGGAAGTGAAATAAGATTTGTGGCATCCTCTCTTGCTTCCTGTGGTCCACCTGTAACTTGCAATGCATGTTAAAAGTCAATTTCCTCTTGATTCATTTTTTCTCTATTTTTTTTTCTTTTGCTTTTTTTTTTTTTGAAAGACAACTAGGGCACCTCCAAGAGGTTTTCACCCTCATTGCCTACCCTGGGTTCCTTCAAGGGAGGTTTTCAACCAGGGATCTTGTTCTCTCTTTTTTTTTTCATCACTGGGCCGCCTCAAAAGAGTTTTTCAACCCAATGATGGGACTCAATCACCTCATGGAGGTTTTCACTTGAGCCCTCATTATTTTATTTTTTCTAAGTGGGTGGAGTGGATGTTGAGACCTACTCCACTACCAGCACTGTCTTATTCAAATCTTCAATTAACTCTTGCTTGGAGAGAGGCTTCTTGTAAATCTTCAACCTATGTCCATTGACAAGTATTGGGATGGCTTCCTCATCAATGGTTCTGATCACGACTGAACCGTTGTCATTGCATTTTTCCACAGTGTAGGGTACAAGCCATCTTGTCCTCAGCTTTCCTTTGAAGTCGTTATACCTTGATTCATAGTGCAGTGCCCAATCTCCCTCTTGGAATTGCTTCTCCCTCATGTTTTGATCATTCCATATTTTCCTTTGAAGCTAGAATACCTCTATGTGGAGAAGGGCCTGCAATCTTTGTTCATCCAATCCATTGAGTTGGAGTAGCCTTTCCCTCTATGCATGGTTGAGGTCTAGGTCTAGCTGAGCTACCATCCTTAGTGTATTGTATTCAAATTCTATTGACAACAAATCCTTCTTCCCATAGACCAGTTCATAGGGTGTGAACCTTGTGGTGGTCTTCCATGTTGTGTTGTAGGCTCAGGTGGCCTCAACTAGTCTTTCCGCCCAGTCTTTTCTACTGCTGCTCACTATTTTGGTCAGAATTCCTTCCAATGTTCTGTTAGTGACTTCCACCTACCCATTGGCTTGTGGATGGTAAGGGATGGAAGTCTTGTGCTTGATTTTAGGCTGTGTGAGTAGGTCTTCAATCAAATTGGAAGTGAACTGTCTGCCTTGATCTGTGACCAGTTCTCTTGGATACCTGAACTTATAGAAGATGTTCTCTCTTAAAAGCTCAGCTAATTTTTCTTTTGTTGCTGCCTTGATTACTTTTGTCTCTACCCATTTTGTTAGGTAATCAGTGCACACAATGATGTATTGCCTTTGTTTTGAACGAGGGTTCGTAGGACCCACAAAGTCCATGCCCCACTTAACAAATGGCTCAAAAGTCACTTGAGGTTGAATCGACATCTCATCCTTTGGAGTAGGTTTCCCCATCCTTTGGCACGAATCACATTGGATGGTATATCTCTTCACATCTTGATGAAGAGTGGGCCAATAGTAACCTGCTTGCAAGATTTTGAAGGCAATCCTTTTTGCTGCAAAATGGCCTCGACAAGGCTCGTCATGACAGGTTAGGAGAATGTCAAAAAATTCCTCCTCCCTGACACATCTTCTCAACATCTGATCTGGGCCAAGTTTGAAGAGATTTTCTGCAATCCAAGTTAAAGGGGAACTTTCCCTCACGATCTTGCTCTTCTCTTGTGACGATAGGCATGGTGGGAATTATGCTGAAACCAAGTAATTTGCTATATAAGCAAACCATGGAGAGAGTAGTGAGATAGAAAATAGTTGCTCATCTGGCATTTGATCATCCACCATTCCTTCCTCACCTACAGGAAAATCTACTCTAGACAAAAAGTCAGCAACAACATTTTCTTTACCAGGCTTATCAATAATGGTTAAATCAAACTATTGCAGTAAAAGTAACCATCTAATAATGTGAGCATTTACATCTGGTTTATTCATTAAATACCTAATTGCAGCATGATCGGTGTGTACAAAGTTTTGATATCTTGTGATGTAATGTCTGAACTTATTTAAGGAATGCACTACATCTAGGAGTTCCTTCTCAGTGACTATGTAGTTTAACTTTGCCATGGACAAATTTTTACTTATAAAGTATATGGCATAATGTAACTTTTCATCAATCTACCCCAAGGTTGCTCCTATTTCTTTGCTCGAGGCATCTGTGTGAATGTGGAAAGGTAGGGCCCAGTTTGGGCCTCTCAAAATTGGGGCAGTCACAAGTTTTCTTTTCAAGGTATCTAGGGCTTCTTGATAGTTTTTTAGTCCACATGAACTTGAGATATTTTCCCAATAGACCAAACAACAGAGAGGCTAACTTACTGAAATATTTAATGAATCTTATGTAATATCCTTCCAAGCCTAGGAAACTTCAGACATCTCTCACCTTTTGAGGAGGTGGGACCCTTTGGATGACGGTGATTTTCTTGGGGTCCACCTGCAATCCGTGTTGAGATATTGCATGACCTAGCACGGTCCCTTCAGTCATAAAAAAATCACATTTTTTCGGACTGAGGGACATGTTCATTTCAATACACTTTTCCAAAACTTTCCCTAGGTTAGATAAAGCTTCTTGAAATTTAGAACCATAAGGAGTAAAGTCATCCATATATATTTCCACCGCATCATGAACCAGTTCGGAAACTATACTGAATACTACTCTCTGGAAAGTGGCTAGAGCATTGCACAAACCAAAAGGAAGGACTCGGTATGCAAACTTACCCCAAGGACAAGTGAAAGTGGTCTTATCTTGGTCTTCTGGGTTGATTTGAATCTAATTGTACCCGCTAAACCCATCTAGGAAGGAAAAAAACATTTTCCCCGCCAAACCATCTAACACTTGATCTATGAAAGGCAAAGGAAAATGGTCCTTTTTAGTGGCTTTATTCAGTTCCCTATAATCAACACATATTCTCCACTTACCATTTTTCTTTGGCACTAGCACCAAAGGAGAGACCCATTCACTATCAGAGATGGGGTAGATGAATCCTGCATCAAGTAGTTTTTGCAATTCCTCCTTAACAATGTCTTTAAGGGTCTAGTTCATTCTCCTTTGAGGCTTCCTGACTGGTTTACAATCCTCCTTAATGTATATATGATGCGTACATACTAAAGGGTGCACTACCTTCATCTCCTTATAAGTCTAGGCGAAGGCAACTAAATGTTTTCTTAATAAGCTACACAGTTCCTTCTCGTGGGAGGTGGATAGGGATGAGTTTATTTTCAAAGTTCTTTTGGGGCTAAACTCTATATTATTAACATGGAGAGAGGTCGGGTTGGCCACACAGAGATCAGTTAGGGGAATGTATTAGTTTTCATTCACTAGATATTCTAATGGCAACATACTGGCGGGTGGATTCTGAATTAAATTTCCAATGATATCATCCTCATTTTGCGGTTTCCTCCCATGATAGGTTCTACTGCACATAGTGGTGTAGAATAGACTTCATCCTCATCCTCCTCCTCCAACCAAAGAGGTAGATCATGTTCTAGTAGGGGTTGGGCAGGAGGGTATAGGATTAGTTGCTTGGACATATTCCCATTCTTGATAGTTATGTTCCTAGCCCAACAACTGATATAAGCATCGATAGTGGCCAACCAGGGTCTTCCCAGGATGAGAGGATACCCACAAGCTTTGCTTTTGGCTAGAGAACCAAGAGATTAGCAGGGTACTCCCAAGAATCAATGGAGACCATCACATCCCCCACAATCCCTTCAGGGGTCATGGTGGAGCGATTTGCTAGCTGTAGTATTGTCGTGGTCTTTCTCAAGGAGCCCTGGAGTTTGAGCTTGAGAATGGTGTCCTTTTTCATCACATTAATGGTAGCTCCCACATCAATCAGGGTATGTGGGATCATGGTGCCATTACTGTGGACATCAACTACTGGGCTTCCAGGTTCTAAATATTTCAGACAGATTACCTACCCCAACATCAGGTTGGATAGTTGTCCTATGATATTGATGGTTGGGGCATCTCTTCTGCACCTACCTGGATACCTGAAGCACTTCTCTTTGATCATCTTATTGTATATAGGTACATCCTTTATGGCTTGGAGGAGTGGTATCTTGACACATAACTGTTTCAATTATCCCAAAAGTTTAGTTTCTTCTAGGGTGGGTTGTGGTGTCCTAGATAGTCTCTCAGGAAAGGGTGGATTTTCTTTTGGTTCACTTTCCTATTTATCTTCCTCAACCTCCTAAGGAGGAGGCTAGTTATCTGGGAGAACCTTCCTAGATCATAGGTTAATCTCCTGAATCTCCACAGCATAGGTTGGGCATGATCGTTCCCCACTGTATACTTGTTGAGCATGTCTGTTGTTTGGGTTTGGGTTTAGTTGAGCAGGAATTTGGGGTTTCCTTGGTGGAGCAGGAGGCAATGGTTGAGGTTGAGCAGGTGGTGGAGGCAGAAGAGTGGGAGGAGAGTTGTACTAGGGCCTCCACCCCTGATGAGATGCATTCCACTGAGGTTGTGGCTGAGCATAGGAGTGGAATGAATGAGCAGCTAGTTAGGCATGATATTGAGATGGATACGACCAAGGAGGAGGTGTGGACTAGGAAGGATGACTAGGGGGGCCCAAGAAGGTATGGAGGTTGCTTGGTTGGGGTTGTAGTATGTCTAAGATGCCCCTTGCATTCCCTGTTGGTATGGTCTAGGTCCATGCGATCTCCTTTGGTTCATGAAATAGAGTGGTTCAGTGGCTCCTTCAGACCCTTGGTTTACAAATTTAAGTCCCGGAAAGGAAGCGCACTTATTTGTAGAATGATATTCTTCGCAAATTGAACAAACTTATATGGATTTCAATGGATACTCATTCCTAGGATGCCTTCTGGTGCACCTAGGATACCTTCTAGTGCCTTTTGGCACTTCCTCTTGTTTCCTTTTGATATGCAATGTATCCATTTGCATGGCAAGAGTTTGGAGCATCTTGCTCTTGAAGTCTTCCAGCATGTGTCCAAGCTCACCTTTTATGGCTGAACTGGACAAGGAGGTACTGGCTATGGGTTGAATTCCCCTAGCTCTCTTTTTGGCTGCCCTAGAATGGTTTCTAAAAATAGTCTTTATGTCTTCATAAGGTAGTTGGTAGATGCCTCCCCCAGCTAGCAGATGGAGGGTGTCTAGAAGGTCTTCTGGAATTCCCCTGAGCAAGACCAACTTCAGCGATTTGGGGTCAAGTGTACACCTGGCCCTTTTATAATTGAGCTGGAACCTATCTTCATAATCTTCTAATGATTCATCACTTCCCATGGTCATTCGAAAGATTTCTTCCTTGGTGTATTTTTACCTACAGTAGTCTCGATATTTGTTATTGAAGTCTTGCTGCATGTGAGCCCAAGTTGTGATGCTATTTCTAGGTAACCCCATGAACCAATGTAATGCTACATACTTGAGGGTAGAAGGGAATAGTTTCAACTTTTGCTCATCTTCTACATAATCATAGGTTCGATAGATAATAGCAAACTCAAACAAGAAGGTGTCAGGATCTTCTGTAGTCAATCCATGGAAGTGAGGTAGGGCTGAAGGGCTTATGTTTTTCATTTTAGTGTCCCCATTGGTTTCTCGGATGGGAAAGGTACCCTCTACTCTTTCTCCATTCCCCCTAACATTTCTATTCTCAGCCATTGTGTCAGGAGGGATGTTTTCTTCTTCTTCTTCCCATATAGGTTCTTCAAATATCACAGGTTGTTCACCTAAAGGTTCTTCTAGATCACTGCCACCAAAGAAGAGAGAAGGGTGGCTATGTGATGTGGTGGGGGTGTTGGGTAAGAATTTTCTTGAATTATCTCTGTTCCTACGAGGCATGAAAGGAAAAATTTTTTGGTTGGGTTTGTTATTTTTTATGCTTGTACCTACAAAACTGAAATTGGTTGAACAAACAACTTGCAACTAACTGAAATGAACTTGCTAAAATGACATTGTAAAAATGAAAAGGAAATCAAATGAAATGCGGAACTGAAAGCAAGGAAATGACTAATCTAATTTTGTTGAAATGGAAATTGCAGAATTGAAATGAAGGCAAGGAAAGAGCTAATCTAATTTTGCTGGAATGGAAATTGCAGAATTGAAATGAAAGCAAGGAAATGGCTAATCTACTTTTGCTAGAATGGAAATTGCAGAATTGAAATGAATGCAAGGAAATGCAGAAATTGAAAGAAACAACTACTCTACTTTTGCTCAAATAAACTACTTAGCAGAATGTTGTAGTAGAAAACAGAAGAAAAGTAGTAATCACACAATACTCTGACGCTTCCTCGGAAACGGCGCCAAAAAGTGGTGAGCACTAGTATTGCAGCAATAATGCTGCAACTCCTAGACTTCCTACTTTACTTTTATCGACCTGGTAGTTTGTAACAAACTTGAAAGCGACGGTGTTGTACGCACAAGTACTAGTTCTTACTACAGGCCGTCACTTGGTTAGTTGGTGCAAGATCGCTAGGAGCTCAAGCCAACTTCTATGGATTCTAGAAGAAGCTCTATATGTGATGAAATAAGGAAAGGTTGCTCTACAGAGGCTACTATACTTGCATAAATGAAAAGAAGACTGAAATGTGAAGTAAACCTAGCAAACCCTAATTAACCAGCTAACCCTACTTTTGCAGAAAGAGAGGTGAAAAACCATAAAATGAATGCCATTACCTACTTAGGAAATAAATAACATCTAATCAAGCTATTTCTAGAAGGAAATGTGAAAAAAACATCTTTTTGGATTTTTATGTATTTTTAGGTGAAATTGTCATGCATGTGATTTATACGTTTGTGAATGTGGTAGCGATTAGGTGGCGATGGAGGGTGACTTTGGAGTTTTCAGAGGTGTAGGAAGGTGTGTAGGTGTCCTAGGAGGTCCTAGGTGGCCTCCTGGAGGCTTTCCCTGCAATCAGACTTCAAAAAGACACCTACAGAAAATTCTACAGGATGCTACAGGGGATCTACAGGAGGATGCCGAGATCTGTTTTAGAGGTTTTGAAGGTGGGAAAATGGGTGGAAAGGATAGATTATGGATAGGAGGATGTGTTAAGGTGTCTAAGGTTCATCAAGGAAGATTAGGAAAGAGAAATATGGTTGGACTTGTTCGAGGAAAGAGAGGAAAGTTTATGGGAAAAGTGCAGAAAATTAGGGCAGATTTGTGAAGGACCTTGGATGACCTATGGAACATGGATCAAAAAGATATGGTGATGGCTTACTGGTGGACTTATTGTGAGTAGAGATGTACTGCAAGAGAACTGAAAATAAAGCTTTGAAACTAAGCAGAGAAACTAGCTACACTAAAAAACAGAACTGTTCATCAAACTAGTCTAAACTCTGATCTAGGAAGGTAAATGTTGAACAATACTATATGGAAAAAAAACATGGAAATAAATTTATTGTAAAGATAGAAATGAGCATGATGAAATAGATCTACATCAAAGAATTAATCTTCTAACGAGCTGCAACACTAGAAATCCTATTGGCAAAGGCAAATCTGTGTTTTGTTTTTAGCAACAATAAGGTCTTAGCCTTAGTTCATGGTCCCAAAGGGGAGAAAGGAGGCCAAGGCCCTATTGTTGACCTTTTTGTATCTTCTTCTATCACTATTCAACCTGCTACAACAAACTAAAATGGAAACAACTTTTTAAATTACCGAAAGCAACCTATTCTTGAATAAGGAAGAAATCTATCTAATAGCAACTCATTCATAAACTAAAAAAAAGCATATAAATACAAAACAAGAGGTGCTTGGCTTCTTGGATTGGGCCCTAACCCAAGAGCTTCAACCCTCTGAGGTAACTTAGTGCTAGCTCAGAAACAATCTCATCTTCATTATCAAAATAACAGTAATGAAACTGTCTACAAAAGTAAGCTCGAAGTTGAGCCAAGAAAAGTTGCAACAGAAGTGCAAAAATTTGACTAACATCCAAAAAAATAATGAGGCCCTAGGCCTCTCTACTTATATAACATGGAGCTTCCAAAAACTGCCTTAAAATTAGGGAGGATTGGCTCCCAGAACTTGATATAGGCAGCAGTTATACTCCACTTGCTCGGCTGCCACTTTGGTGCATTGATGTGGCTGCTTGTGCTCTGAGCTTTCTGAAGGAGAATTCGAAGTAGGGAGTCATAAATGAGGGGAAAAACCTCCTATAAATCCTCTCCCTTGTTTTCTTCAAATATTTTCTACCAAATGTTCATTAAACCTTTGACTTTGTCTCCAAAATTGACCAAAAATCTGCATTAAGCACACATTAGACTTCAAGGCATAATGACCGACCCAACTCACTCTATTAGCATAAATATAATAAAAAACATCCAATAAACTAATGAGAATGGTGGATTAAGCTAAGTTAAGAGGCAAAATGAGCCCATATAATTACCCATTTATGGGGCTCATCAGTAGGGTTAATTTTTACAGCCCTGCTTCCTGAATAGACCAGTGTAGCTTGTCCTTTGCTATTTCTTTCACCCTGTTAAGCTTGTTTTGATTGTGTTTACTGAGGCATGTCCTTCTTGGTTCAATTTGTATGAAATTTGGTTTTTTGGACTATGTGACCTAGGTATTTTAGGGTTTCGTCAAGAATTCATTGGTTTTGTGTTGCTTGTCCTTTCAAGTTTCATAACTACATCCACAACAGTCTTGTTGAATTGCTTGAAGTTGTTCTCTTGCTACTTGCCCATCTTCCTAGTTGATCCATATTGATTGGTCATCAAGCTAGCTTGTTGTGTTGATTTGATTTCCATTCACTATTGAAGCATAGATTACATTTGTCTTTTGATCAGTCAGGATGCATTAGCTTGTTTGTTATTTATTCCAAAAATAAAAAAACAACTGCACACATATAGTATACGAAAATGAAAGCATGTTTGCATTCATAGATTCTTTATGATTAGGAACTAAAAACAAAATTCAAATATTTAATTTTTTGTCATAGTAGTTGTGAGATAAGCATAAATCAATGCATTGTGTTTCCTATTGATTGGATTACTTGCTTGCATTGTTGTTCTTGCATTTGCTTGTTATTGTTTTCATTCGCTTGGAAATGAACTCCTTACCCTCATTTAGGTAGTTGAAATACATTCGGTAAGGCCTTGAAATTGAAACTTAATTCAAGATCAATTGTCAAAATTCATTGAATTAACCTAAAAACACATTGGAACTTAACACTCATATCTAGAAGTCTAGGCTAGAGATGCATTACGGCGTCATTAAACCTAGTGGCTGTTGTTTTCACTGAGATTGGGTGATTCCTCCTTTGTGATTCGATAAGTGCTAGTACAATCTTGTGCTCCCTATACTAGAGAGTATATGGTGGGAGACCCCATTAGGTTGAAATATTTTTACCCTTCGAAAGCCAAGTCTACCACCTTACAGATCATAACACAACATTCAGGAATATTAATTGTCGTATGGGAAGTCCTTGGTCATTTCTCTTTCATTTATCACCGAAGTGTATATTGTAGTTTTATGATTTTTCTGGTAAACCCTCTCGTCTAGAGTTTCCAGAGTAGTCAATTTCATTCCTTTTCAAATATTTAAAAGTAAAAGGAACATCTGAGCACTTGTCCTTTTAGGCTCATTAAAATTCAACAGCGATAGAGTCACCTTTTGTCCTTTTCTTGACTCTTAAAATTTGAAAAGGCAAAGTTTTGTTTCAATGTTGTAAAATTAACTACCCATGAAATATTCCTGGTTATAGTTAGTGTTTCTTTCAAAGTCAATTCCAATGACAACATTTCCAAAGTCTACTGGTCAAGGTCTCACCCGAGATGGGAATCTTGGTCCTTTTCCTCCTTTTTGAAATGCTGGTACTGCTTATATGGCAACGTTGTCCCTGCCTGGGTTAACCATTGTCCTACTTGTTTGGTTGTTTTCAACATCAGTGGTCTCAAGCATCCTGACTCCTGCTCCACTATCTCCTTCATTTGAATCATGTCATGATGATTCTAGGGTTAACCCTTCGCCTTCTTCCCCTATTTCTTCACCCTCCTCTTCTACTTTGCCTAGTGAAATTTCCAAATCTAGTAACCAGGAGGCTAAGAAGAAGAAGAGGAAGATGAAGAAGAAGAAGTTAGATAAGCGAGAGGCCAACTGTGTGACTATTGCTCTAAGTGCACCTCCAGTAGAAAAACCTTCTGATCCTCCACAGAAGGTCAAATTTCCTTGTAATATGTGCAAGGGTGACCATTTCCTTCGAGATTGTCCTGGTATTCCCAGGACCTTAGAAGTATGGTCTCAAGATATGATTCAACCATCCTTATCGACCTTTGAAGATCATGCCAATGTTACACCTTCAGCTAGCAGTGGTAAGAAGAAAGGGAAGATTAGATTCCCTTGTAGATTATATGAAGGCGAACATCCTCTTCACCTTTGTCCTCTCATGGATAAAGCTTCCACAATTTTGGAAAACCTTACAGCTCCTCAACCCCACCTTCTGGTTGGTTATCAGAGGTTTTCTTCTAATCCTCTCCCAATTGGTTAAGAGATTGACTTGGATTCATCTCTTTCTCGTCCTACTCTTTCTAAGCGACACTCTCTTATGCATGTTCCCAACCAAACATTGGTCAAAAAGAGTGTCGACTTGGCTCTGCCCAAGGTTTCTCACTCTTTTCCAGAGGGGAATAGTGATCTTACTACTCATGTTCTTCTCATCACCTCAGATTCTCATGATTCAAAGAGTGACCCTCCCATCCCAGTTGTTCAAGAGAGTTCTCCTCCTATTCCTGTACAGCATGGGGGAAATCATATGATACCCCCACCAAGTAGTTTTGTTGTCTCCTTTGATTGAGGTCCATTGACTACTTTTTGCCTCACTTCTCATGTGCCTTTCCATATTATAGTACACACCTATAATATGGTGGTACTCATCACTATACTAGATGAAGGAGCGACTGTTAGCATCATGTCTTCTACTACTTGGAAAGCTTTGGGTTCCCCATAACTTGTGCCTGTCACCCAGAATCTTATGGCTTTCAATAGAGGAATCAGTCAACCTTTAGGGATCCTTTCGAAGTTCCCTATTACTTTGGGAGGGAGGATCGTCTATGTAGAGTTGATGGTAGTCCAAGGTCTGTTAGATTTTGATCTTCTCCTTGGGCGTGACTATGTTTATGTCATGGGAGCTCTTGTTTCTTCCCTATTTTGTGTGGTTTTCTTTGCGCATGAAGGAAGAATTTTGATTATTGACCGATTATTGTTCATCGATCACCAAGTGCCTCCTCTCCAACCATCATCCCCTATCAGCTCTTTTTTGGAAGTAGGACCTTCCCCGCCATAGGTTAATTATGTGGCTACCTGTTCTATCTCCACATATGTTCATGATCACATGGATGGTATAGTACATTATATCCTAGGGGCATTGGAACCTGATCTGTATATGGTACCAAACGACATGTATCCCTCCCAGAGCGTGGTTCTTCCATCTTGTGAAGACCTCTTGGGAGCCATGTTCTCTTATGGGTCATGAACAAGAGTTGTGGGTATAGTTCGTTATCTTGTGTCAACCTCTTTAAAAAATGAAACAAGGAGTATGGAGCGTAGTTCCTTGTATTGTGTCAAGCTCATTAAAAAAATGAATCAAGGCGTCTTGAGGAGATTTCTTGACCTTGTGTCAACCTCGTTAAAAAATGAAACAAATGTCTTGAGGATAGCTGTGTCAACCTTGTTAAAAAATGAAAGTACTTGCTTTTCCCAGTGAAGTCTTTGATTGATATCTCGTAAAATCCCAGTCGAGTTTTTCTTGGATCTCAAAAGTGAACCTTCATTACATCCACCTAGTTGAATGCAATGAATCTTGGGGGGCATGTACCTCGATTGAATCATTATGCTGGGGGCATGTGAAACTTATTCAAGCATAGTTTTTCATTTCAGGCTTGTGTAAACATGAAACCAAATCTAAGCAGAGTTCTCCATGGTTCGAGCTTGTGTAAAAATCAACCCATGCGTTGATGTACCTTGATGAAAAACTTATTCAAGCATAGTTTTTTGTTTCAATCTTGTGTAAACATGAAACTGAATCAAGCAGAGTTCTCCATGGTTCGAGCTTGTGTAAAAATGAACCCATGTGTCGATGTACCTTGTTGGCTTGGTGTGTAAGTGATTTTTCACTTATTGTGTCCTTTTTCCTCTTATGCATATGTCTGAAACCCTCATATTCTAAGGTTTTCTTTACGGGTTTGTTGATTAGAAAGGAATTTTGATTTCATCACATATCAACACATTCCTAGAAGATTAAATAAATTAACTGATGCATTAGTGAACCATGTATTAGATAAAAATTTGCGCAATTTATAAAAATCATAAGCAAGCATTTAGACACAATAAGTAGATACAGTAAAACATAGATAGGTATATATCATGTGTTGCACATCGTGACGACCAAAAAATATATGTGTGTTCCATTACTTCGCGAGACACATGTATCTCAAAATCTGCGGAAAAATAAACCTAGAAGTCTACTATGCATTATGCTCTCTGTAGCAGGCTATTTCCCGGACCATGCGTCTAAGCAGTTGGTGCATCCTGTTTGACACCACCGCAGTATGTCACTAGTACTGTCTAGGAATCTCCTTGAATCCTACGTAGTCTGGGATTCCCTTAGTTAAGCCCTCTAGGTTATGGGCTATCTCATCCTTGGCCTCTCCACCTAGAGGCAGTAAGTCAATCTCCATATCAATCCTTCGGGCGATAGGAGATAGACCTATGGGTCTCTCAAGTCCAACATCTACAAAGATTGAACATGATAATTAGGACATATATATTTAAAAACCTAAAAAATTACAAAAGCTTTGTCGATCAAACTTAGTATCTTACCTCTCTCGTCCCACTATTTTCCTAGAGGAAGCAACATGTCCAGATCGTCCTTGAAGTCCATATCAGCATACGATCAATCCTTAACTATAACTTGTTGACGATTCATCCACTCAACAAATTTTGGACCCCATAATACTGGCTGGCCACCACCACCTTATGGCATCATGAGAGCTCAATGAGTAATCTATGTCTATCATGGTCCTGGCTATCCCACTACTACGTCTTGTGTCTAGAGGATTGGTACTCATTCTAGCATGAGCGGTACTAAGATTGAATTGTAGTCAAACTATTTCATCTCACCACGATGGCACTTGGTTAGTTGTCTCTTCATATTGAGAGACATGGCCTCCACCCAGTTAAACATGGTAGGATTCAAACAGTCTTGGGCTAACCGTAGTTGAGTCTTGGTTGCCTCATGCTAGGCTTGGGAGCCAACTTATTTGGTAATGTTGAAAAACAATATCCATAGTGACAAATCGCTAACAGTGGAAATCTATAGCTTTCCACTTGTTGGTGATTTTCATGCTCTTGGGGGGCACACTCTTGCAATAAGCATGTCTAAAGAGTCTCCAATAATTTGAGTTCCCACCATGCTAGGTCTCTCCCCTCTCCGTGAAAACTTAGTCAAGAAGTAGATATTTGTGGCATCGAACTCAATTTCTTGCCCACTGATTATGAATTTGCCTTCTATCAGATTCCATGTTCAAATCAAGTACTCTAAGAGATCCAATTTTTCTCTCAGAAGTGGTGTCAGGAAGAATTTTAACAACCCATAGTTTCGCAGGATGTTCAGACAATGAGGATCTGGCACTCCCATCACATCATCATTGTCATGAGCACTTTCTTGCCATGCGAAAGCCATTTCTTGTCCCTGCATGCACAAACATACCTTTGTCAAATGCCATCCATCCATTTTCATCATTTGAACCTAATTATAAATGAAAATATTTTGGTTCTAATGCTCGTCAAAAATGTTCTTAAAATAGCTGCGACGAGCCGATTTTCACAGTGTAAAAACTTTCGGGTCATCACAGGTGTACATAAATCTCTTCCAATGATCCCATTTTTTCATAGTGTAAATTTCTCGGTCAATGCGATCCCAAGAGGGAAACTTGCGATGACCAAGGCATATTTTTAATCCAAAAAATCCCTCTAAACCATGGTTCAAAACATGAAACTGAATCCTATTTTGGCATAAAAACATAGGTAAGGCTATGGCATTTACCTGGAAGTAGCGTGAAGAGAAATGGATCCTTGAGCCTCCTGGAATCGGTCGTCAAATTTCACAAGGTATGCAATGGTAGAAATTTCTTTTACCATAGTAAAACACAAGTAAATTGATTTTTTACCATAGTGTAAAATATTTGGAGGCATGATGGTTTCCTTACCATAAACAAGGAAATAGGTAGAGTTTCCAAATGACTTCTTAGGTGTCACTTAGTCTACCCAAAGTTCATTGGAATATTTATGATAGTTCTTTTGATGGTCAAGCATTATGTTTCTAAGGATTTAGATACGGTTCTTGTTAGTTGACTTCGCTAAACCATTTCCTGAGGGTATTAATTTCTAGAATATTTAATAGTGATACCTTTATCCATAACATATTCAAATAAATTTAGAGACAAAAAAAAACATCTTTATAGAAAAAAAGAGATACGGGAACAACAAATCTAGAAATAATATGAAGTTATAGGAAATAAATCACATGAACATCATTAATCCTTTTAAATGGGACTGCTTCTAGCTACCTTGTGAAATAGTTCATTGCTATGATAATGTATTTGTGTTGTTGTGACAAATTTGGATTAATTTCACCAATGATGTCGAATTCTGACTATTCAAAAGGGAATTTAGCTTTGACTAGTTGTGGGAGTAGGATAGGTCTCTTTTCTTTCCCAATAGAAGTTTGACATAGTTTTCATTTTATGGTATATGAATAAACATATTTGAATAACAAAGGCCAATAATATCTGTCATATAGGATCTTGTGTGCAATAGTTTCTCCTCCAAAATGACATCCAACTAGGCCATCATGCATCTTAGGTAGAACCTTTTCTACATCACGCTTCTTGAGACATCTAAATAATACATTGTCATAATTTTTTCTAAAAAACACTCTATCAATTGGTTAATATCTAACACACTTTAATATTAAATATCTTTTCTTCTCTGTGTCCAAATAACTAGGAGTAATGCCATCCAAAAGAAAATATCTAATTTCATAATACCAAGAATCAATTGGTATAGGAACATAAAGATCTTCTTGGAAGCTTACCTCATACTCATTATACCAAACTTCATCCTGATTACTTTGTGTTGGCTTAAGGGGGCCTGACCCAAGTTCAGAGTTATTTGTGCCAACCAAAAAAATCCTAATTGTTGGCCCTTTCGGAAACAACCTGCATGGCGCAGACTACAGTGTCACCTGAAGCAGTATTGGGGGATGCTAGAACTAGGTTTCTGCATACAGAGACCGTGTGATATGTATTCTAAATCCCTTATGGTTCAGATCTACCTTCCCACAGATCTAGACCTTCCTATGGTCTACTACTGCAACTCTATCCAAATGTATTCTAGACCTTCGTGAAGGTCTACAATTAGGCTTACCAGACCCAAAAGAAGTAGACTCACAACTTTCACTTAGTAAATAATAACCTTAGATCTACCTTCATGCAAATCTACCTAATTTGAACAATTACCATAACAAATTTAGTTACTACCTTTGAAAAAATAGTTCATTACATTCTTCATGCATGAATATTAAGATTTAAAAGATTAGTGCAGAAATTGCACTTTATTTCACAGAAAACATATCATTAAGTGATAATGCATAAACTTAAATGGAAATAAGAACAAGGCACAGATGCAATAGATTTGATCCAAAATCAATATTTATTAGATTCAACATTCAAATTACGGACTCTTCCACCCTATGCACCCAGCTGCAAGGGCACACGCACACAGTTGTAGGAGCCTTCCCCTTTTGCCTAAGTACATGAAACATAGCTTTCCTACCTTAGCACTTCTCCCTTACACGTTTTCTTCACAAAAAGTTATCTCTCTATACTTTCCATGAATCAAATATTTATAGCCTTTCTAATACAATGCCATGGTCGTGGCCTATGGGTGAGCCTCAAAACCATCCTATCACTTACCCATACAAGGGGATAAAGCCCCTTTGACTCCACTTCCACATTTCACAGAGACTTTACATTCTTTACAAAATTCTACCCAAAAAATTGATTAAACTAACCCAAAATTGAGCCTAGGGACCTTATCCCAACAAGCCCCCAACACAAATATGGTGACTCGCCCTCGAGTCATTCAACTAGATTCTTGACTTTGTGGCTAATCTCACTAAACTAATGGTTCAATGTGTTCAGCTCTGAGGTACCTTGTACTGCATCCTTCTTCACCTCCTCAGCCAACTTTTATGTATTTGGTCCCTCTACCGCAAGCTGCATGGTCCTATGAGTCTTTTGCAGAGCTTTCAGTTTCTCCTAGATGGTCTGAGAAATCTAGCTAGCCTCTTCTGTCCAAGGCTGAAGACGACCCTTTTCACTAATTCTTTTTGCTTCAATTCTTGTACTTGTGTTTGTATAATCTTCCCTTCCTGTAGGAACATGAAGCACTGGACTGGCGCCAATGTGCACGCATTCGCCCTAATCTCATCATATTTATGCTAGGCCTCTATGATTTTTGTACTCAACCTCTACATGTTTGAGTCCTCCTGCAAAGTGTCCCATAATTCCATGGCATGGTTAAAAGGAAAATCAAATCCTTTAATTGTAATCTCCAAAGTATTCATATGCTCCTTAATGGTCGCATCGAGCTGCTCCTTGATCTCTGGTGGAGTAGTCGGCTATAGCTTCAGATGTAATTATGTTATGTTCATCTAGAAGTCAAACATGACTCTGTATATCTCATTTGTTGATTCACAGACTACAATAGCCAATTTTATGACCTTCGCTGTGGTTGCGACATCTTTCGAAATATGTAATTATGGGACTAAATTGCATGCCTATGTTATTGTGGTTTCTAGGCTTTGACTTTGTTCTTCTAGCTCTTCCTTTTATTTTAGAGCCGCAACCTTCTCAGCGAATATCTGTTCATTGTTTACCTTAACCTCACTGATTACTACAAGTTTGTACTTGTCTTTGATTAGAAGCTTGTCTAAGACCCCTTGATGCAATGCATGGAGGGTCTGAAGTGGTAGCATGTCTATGTTTACCCCTATGTCTTTGATCATGCCTAGTAGAGCGCGATCTTCCCCTGTTTCTGTGTAGACTGATCCTTCTGGTAAGGATATGACTATGAGGTCGAGAGTAATTTCCATCTCCAATACTCTCTCGCTCCCTTGTGCCAGGCTCATGTGCACCCCGCTCGCTTGCCCTACGCTCACTTGAATCCTACCTGTTTGGATATGTAGCTCATGCAGATTCTTTTGCACGTTGCCTATATTTTGTATATATTGTTGCTCAAATTGTCGCCACAACTTCGTTGTGGTGTCACTAAGTTTGTCCCCAATTTCATTTAGGTCCCCTTCTGTGAGGACCATTGGGTCAATACGTACTTGCTTATCTGATTTGTGCTTCTTCTTTGGCCCAATGGTTGTCTACTTACACCGGTTCAATTTGAAGGGAGTACTCTACTACTCCACTCCATCTCTGCCCTGCTATGACATTTCCTGCTCCTCAGTATGATGGGAAGCCGATGCTTCGACTTCCTCTATGTTAGTGCACTTTGTCTCACCACACTGTTTCGCAACACACTCTTTTTTAGCAGCTGCCTTAGCAACACCTTCTTTCTTTCTCTGCTCGGACAATGCTCACGCCACTGCTTGAGCTGCTTCTTTTTGTTTCTACACAGCTATTGTTTGTGCAACAAAGATTTCTCCACCTTGATTGGTACCTGCACCAACATCTATGGGTTATCACCACTCTACTGGCGAACTCCCCACAATTTCCTGCACGTTTGTCTCTGAGTATAGGTAAGGCATATTGTGCCAGATCTTCTTCGGGTTTTGCCTCACCAAGATAGAGACTTTATGGAAGTCAGCCTTAAACTATGCGAAGGCCCTCAATTGCTCGATCAAGGTTGGAGACAACCTTGGCTATAGGCTGATTACTATGCAGAGGTCCATTTCAACCAATATCCATAAAATCTTGGATTCCTTGATCCTCTCCGAATCCTTTGTTGCCCACAATGAAGCGAACTTCGCTACCTCTAGTAAATCATCTTCCTGTAGAGGAAACTAATTATCCTTCAGCAAGCACCATGCTACTAGTAATATTAGCAAAAGGAGCCAAGCATAGTGAAATGGCTTTCCCTCCTCCTGTGCTTCGTGATAGTTTGTTAGGAATTCCTTACATAAGTACTGTGTCTAGTTGTACTGCAACCCCTTCATGCACTGTGCAGCCAACAAAACAACTGGCACTATAACTTCATCCACACAACATTTCCTAATTATCTTCCCAGCTAGAATTTAGGCAGCAAACTACACCTCCTGGTCTTGAATTGAGTAGATATAATATTGCACGGCTTTTTGATCAACCTAAATTCTATCTTCATCTTATCCGCTAGCTCCTTTTCTCTACTTTTTCCTCCAAACTCCTTGGTAGGGTCTGCCCCTTTATAGGGCAGCTTCGTAATCTTATGGATTAGCATATCAATTATAGGGATAGGTTCGTCGATGCATAAGCACCCATCATGCACTACCGTGAGCATCTAAAGCACACATAAAATGGTGATAATCGACCGGTGGAAGTGTGGTACACAAAGCATGTGCAGTAAACTGGCCTACTTGACACCTCTGGACCATTTCATGGGTTCCAACCATGTAACCCCATTTCATTCATAGTAGATCTTTGTCATGTACTTACTAGTAGCTAAGTGATGGAATTTCTGGTGGTCAAGGAGATCCCAATCCTCCATCTTCAACACCAGCATGCGCGCTAAGATCGTGCATTCAAAAAAGACTTGTTTTGGTAACAGTGGCATAGAGACCATAAATTTACTTGAATCTAGGTCTTTGGTTACTTTCATTTTCCCTTTCTATGGAGGGATATTCTCCAGGATCCTAGTGATAGACTTGCCCTCCTTAGCATATAATTCCTCCATGCCATCGTGGAGTTCTTCTGCCTCCAAGTCCACTATTTTCTCTAGATGCTTCGTCTTGTCCTTCATTTTCTTCTCTCAAACCTTCGGGTTCTTCATCGGTCACTGCCTCACTGGTACATGTTTCTTCTATTTCTCCTTAGTAGCTAATTGCTTCAGCTTAGGCAACCTAAGTGTTGTAGGCACTGAGGATGTAGCTTCCATGGACAAAACTTTAGGGCCTTTCACTTGAGAAACAATGGCTTCGAAACTGACTGGCGCAAACATTTTTTCAAGGATGATCTTCTGGTTCCACTCAGGTAAGGTTGTAAATATTGGGTTGGAAGCTAAATCCTCCCAAAACTACCCACTCATATAGCAAGAACAAGAGGGTTCATACACAATCGTCAGAATGAAAAGCTTTCTTCTACAGGCCAACATGCCCGATTTATAGATTGTTTTGAATTCAAATACAACTGTTCCCTCCATTTTTGGATCATAAATGAATATTTGGCGGTAGATCTCCAAATATTTTTGCCATAAATGGTGCCTACCAGCTCCTCTTAATGGGATTTTTTCCATCCAATCATGAATAGTGACTCCAACGACTATTTTTGGAACCGACTGTGCGGTACCTCTCCCTATGGAGTAGCTCATCCATTGTATTTTCACCTGTTGCACCTCTTTCTTCCATCGTGCAACCACCTTTCTATATACTTCTTCTTGTTGAGTAATGTAGTTTATAGTCTCCCACTTCCTTCCAACTACCTGGAGTGCTAAGACTTTCCTGCAAGCATATAGTCAATACATGGGGCTAGGATCTCCTGTATATAGTTTCAACGTACTTCCATTCACTTTCAGAAGGAATGGTTCCCCATGTGGATTTGCAAGCTGAAATGCACCACGATCTACGATTTCCTTAATAACATAGGTCTCTAATCAATGCATTTGAAATTTTCCTAGAAACTTCATGAATTTTTTGTCATATAACAACACTAAATTAGCCTTCCAGGCTTTACAATCACTTCAAAGTCGTATTCTTAAAACAACAATAACCATTGGCAAATTTATCCCCCCAACACCGGCTTATTGACCAGGTACTTCATTGCAGAGTGATTTGTATACATTTTAAAATGCCTTCCCAACAAATAATATCAAAACTTTTGTAGCACATAGACCATCGCCAGCCCTTCGCGCTCTGCATTGGAATAATTCTTCTCAGCCTTTGATAACTTTTTGATCACGAAGGCTATCAGATGATGAATTTCTCCTTCTCCTGCCTTTGTTAATACTGCACCTAACGCAATGCAAGAGGCATATAAATGCACATGGAATTGCTTCTTCCAGTCTAGAAACACCAGAATAGGCAGAGTTAACATATTTTCCTTTATCACATCCATATTTCACTGAAATTATTCATCCCAACAAAACATCACATCTTTCTTCAGTAATTTTTCCATCAGCATGGTTATCTGAGCATATGCCTTGATAAAATTCCTATAGTACCCAGTGTGCCCCAATGTTGCGTGCAACTGTTTTACATTCCTAGGGGCTTCCAAATTCATAATCCCAACGATCTTCACAAGGTCAAAAATGAATCCCTTCTTACATACTATATGGCGAAGAAAAATTCCAAAGGGAACACAGAATATGCACTTCTTCAAATTCAATGCAATTTCATACCTTCGACATGTATCCAACATAAGGTGCATACTTGCAACATGGCACTTTACCAACCCAAACATAGTCTAATATTCAAAATAAACCTCCAAAAATTTATGGATAAATTCTTTGAACACTACGATGACAACCCGGGAGAATATTGCAGGCGCGTTCTTTAAACCAAATGACATTTCTATATAGTTAAAGAAACCCCACTCTATCGTGAAGGTTGTCTTGCTTCGATCTTCTAGTGTGATCTTTATTTTATGGTATCCTAAAAAGCCATTAGTAAGTGAATAAGCCTCCTTCCCTCCAATATTATATAATACTTCATCTATAAATGGTGTTGGAAATGGATCATGTACACATGCATCATTCAACTTTCTTAGATCTACACATATCCTGATTTCACCTTTTTGTTTCTTCTCTTGGAAAACCATTGGGCTTACCCAATCAGATTCCTCTAATGGTTCAATAATACCTACATCCATTATATTATCAAGCTCTTGGCGGACCATTTCTTTACACTTCGGATTTAGCCGATAGGGTATCTACTTAATGGGCTTCGCATCTAGTTTCAACGTAATCTTCATAACACCCAAATCTCCAACGATCCCCTTCAGATCTACAAACACTGTGGGAAATACATCCCGATATTCATCCATTAGTTCATCCACCTTATTGACTTTATCTTCATCCCAATAGTCTACTATCTTCATGAACTTAGGCTCTGCTTTAGATCCAACATTTACTTGTCTAGTTTTCAAAGGTTTTGATATATTTACGTTTTGAGCTTTCGGTCCTTCAACTTCACACTGTCCCTCTATCTCTGGAATGTTAAGATTTCACGGGTCTTCTTTTTCCTCTTTATCAGTCACATTGTAACATTCTAGTGTATGGCGCAACTGTGTACTCCAATCCGGCTGAGCCCATTCTACCGGTTCCTTAAGTGTTTTGAATATAGCCGCTTCTATCTCCTGGAGTGCTTCATCAATGAATTAAAACCCATCCTCAAAGATGAAAGTCAATAAGAAACTCTCTCTTAAGATATCCCATTTAGTTTTCCCATGGTGAAGCTCCATTTCCAAATACCAATTCATCGGGATTGTATCTAAGTTATCATAGAAAATGTGCACCCATTCTGGTTGTGGATCTATTCTCTAGGTGTTACTCCATTGTGCCAGATGATCACATGGATCATCCTTCCCACTATAATTTACTGTCATCTGTGTATTATCATACCCAAACCTTAATCTCATCATTCTTCTGTATTCCTTCCATCCAGCGAATCTCTCCTTATGCGTACCCCACCAACGGGTAGGTGTAGCACGCAGTGCCAACTCCAGGGATTGGAAGCAGTGTTGTTCTGGTACTTCCCTTTCAAATTCATCCAAAAATGAATCAACATTAGTCATACCATCTTAATATGGAAGCTTCCTTACGTTAGTTGAGACACACGCAATGATTTGGTCATCATATTGTAATGGAGCGTAGATACTTCATGCAACTAATTCTACTAGTATTCATGCTCTTCATCCAAGTCTAAGCTGCGAGAGCTATCCCTATTCCACGTAATTCATCCATCATCTATAGGATTGATCCAATATTCATTTCATGATGTGATCTTATATATATGATCCAAATCATCATTATCTTTCACAAAATCATGAAAACGTTCAATATAATGTGCTTCTTCAATAGGGTCTAGTGGTACTACAACCCTGAGTGACTTCCTTTCAAACATCATTTTTCACTTCTTCAAGTTGCATCCATATCAAAATCCTATTCAGTTCCTAGTAGCGTAGGGTACGCGTTACTATCATCGACTATTTCAATGAACTCAAAGTTAGCCAATAAGCTAGCTCCCTTGATAGCTACCGTTACATCATATAGGCACCCCATCAGAATAATCTTCTGTTGACTTTCCATGCTCAACTGAATAGGAGACCACTATAGCGTAGGTCTCCCCATCCCTTCCCAAATCTTCTTAGGAAGGGCATTTGCATCAAATCCCAAATCCAAATTACTTAGTCCATTTCATATTCTCCTATTTGGGTGGTCAGATTCATCTCGTGCCTCTCTTATGCTTACCAACTTTTCTCACGGTGGGATATTCAGCAAGGGTCTTTTCTTTATTTGTGTACTTGCCTATTAATTCCTACAACCCTTCTTTTTCTTTCTTATCACGTAGTAACTTCATACAGGTGTTTAGAAATGTAGCCAATACTGATGGATCTACCTCTTATGTTGTACTAGTTTCCCACATTTTGTCTTGTCTTTTTGAGGTGGAGGCCTCAGTGAAGTTCTTCTTTGCTTCCATGAAGGTCTCTTTAGTGTGATAAAGGTCAAAGTTTTTATCTTTCCTAGCAGCCTTGTGCACACACTCATTAGTCTCAAGATGCTTGCCCTTATCTACACCAGTGGCCATACCACTTCTTGTTACTATATTTATGCTCTGATGTTCTTCGTAGGGCTTTGCCATCATCATCTAGATTTTATACTGGGCTCTGCATCTTCTTTTCTTGTATCTTTTCCATAAGGATTGAACATTCCTCTATCACATGATCGAATTTTCCGCAATATTGACATGACGGATGCATGGGGTTTGGGTAGTCTCGCGTGAAGTGTCTTGCTTCCCCACAGTTATAGAAAATTATCTACCCACGTCCTCGGCCAACTTTGCCCCCTCTTCCTCATCCTCAAATTTGGAATCCTCCATGCATTGCTCTTGTGCCCTGATTGTGATGCCAATTTTCTTCCTGCATTCGATAGGTAGGGGTCCTATCCATCATTAGCTCATAACTCCAACAATGGCATTCATCATGACCTACAAATTTATAGAAATTGCAAAACAACTGATGAGGGGTTTGTACACACTTCTGTAGTAAATGACAATTATCAGTCTCATGTTGTCATGTAACCTAACATATAGCACACCATGGCGTAGCTCCCTTGCTTGGCCCAATGTTATTTTTTGGCTTAAAGGCAACATGCCCCACTAATAAGATAGTTCTTATAAATCAGGCAATGGTCCTTATCGTGCCCATGGCCCTTGCATTTCAAGCACCAGACTTCAACATGCACCTATGGCTAGGTTTTCTTTCCTTTCTTTAGGCTATGCAACTCCAAGTGCAGGCTTTCCAGCTGTGAGTGAATCTGTTGCACTCCAAGGTTTATATCTTGTATGGGTGAGGCTTCCAGCCTCATCGCAATTTCTAAGGCTAAAATTTATGTTGTTATCTTTTGTTGTGACATTAAAAATCTTAAATGTGGTAAGAGTGATGTGATATACCAGTCTCAATGCTAGGAATATGTAATCATCTAATTAGCTTGCCTATTTAGGCATTTCAACCTTTGATCGAAATCCCAGGTGTCTCATCTATCTCTTGTCAAATTTCTTTAAACTTAGTCACCAATTTCACCTCTGACTTAGTGTTTCTAAACTTCTTGTTCAAAACTTGCTGGGTTTCTACCAATGTCACAGTGGAGTCTTCAGTGCAGTACTTGATGTACCATGTCAATGCTCGATCTTGTAAGGTTGTGACCAGCTGTGCTTTCTTGAAGTTATCATCCATAATCTATTGTGTCCATACAACTCTTACAACAAGCCATAATTTTTTGGGGTCTTCGCTCTCGATCCCTTTAAAATCCAACATCTTCATCGCATTTTCCATGTTGAATGGTGGTAGTGGAGGTGGAGGTGGACGTGAAGGTGTAGGAATATGAGGTGGAGGCATAGGTGGAGTGGACAGATGAGGTATCCTCAGGATACCTTGCTTAATTAATTGAACTGCACTTCATGGTGTAGTCAACACTGTCCCTTCATCATCACTTGAACGGTGTTCAATGAGCAGATTGTACTCTGAGCCCAATCCTTCATTTCTTCTAAAGAATCTCCCACTTCGCGTAGCCCCAAACATCAAGGTAATTTCATAACCATCTTTTTACATAACAAAATTTTAATCCAATTCTTTAATGATTTCAAATACTTACCTCAGGGTCTCTTAAAGGGCCTATGTTCCACTTCACTATAACTGATATTTCTATCGATCACGAACTCAGTCACAAAAATTCCAAGTTTGCAATCAATCCAATGACCCATGACCCACGCGATATTGCTTTCTAATGCTTCTATACGTCTCACCAGTTCTAGAGTCCACACTATAGGGCTGTCAAGCCTCCACATTCGTTGATTATCCGCCAATTTAGACAATCATCCATGTAGTTCATCACGGAAGAAGCAAAAGAATGCTTCGGTCTCATCTGTGTATGAATATCTCTGCAACCACTGCTCGGATAATTAAGGGCTCCTGTTCTCTTGAGCCACAAATGCATACACTTTTCGGTCAATCCACTTCTCAATCTCTTTCTTTGTAGGAAACCATTTATCACACATCTCTTAGATAGATCCTAGTCTCGGAAACAGAACCGTTTATTCACCTAGTAAATAATAACCTTAGATCTTCCTTCATACAGATCTACCTTATTCGAATAGTTACCATAACAGATTTAGTTACCACCTGAGTGAAAATAATTCTTTACATTCTTCATGCATGAATATTAACATTTAACAGATTCGCGCAAAAATTGCACTTTATTTCATAGAAAATAGATCATTAAGAGATAATGCATAAAATTAAACGGAAATAAGAGCAAGGCATGGATGCAATAGATTTGCTCCAAAATTAGTCTTTATTATATTCATGATTCAGATTACAAACTCTTCCACCTTGCGCACTCAGCTGCAAGGGCCCGCATGCTCAACTAGGGACTTCCCAAGGTCTTTGCGCACTCAGCTACAAAAGCCTTCCCCTTTCGCCTAAGTATGTGAAACCAAGCTTTCCTACCTTAGCACTTTTCCCTTACACTTTTTCTTCACCAAAAGTTATCTCTCTAGACTTTCTATGAATCAAATATTTATAGCCTTTATAATACAATACCATGGCCCGTAGCCTATGGGTGAGTCTCAAAACCATCTTATCACTTACCCATACAAGGGGCTAAAGCCCCATTGACTCCTACTTAGTTATTTGCTCTACTTCCACATTTTGTGGAGACTTTACATTTTTTTACAAAATTCTACTCAAAAAATTGATTAAACTAACCCAAAATTGACCCTAGGGACCCTATCCCAACACTTTGAGAGTCTTGAGATTTTGCTGACAACTTACATAATCCTTCTCCATGAATAATCTTGGAAGGTTTTATTTCCATGTCATCTTATTGAAGCGTGGTTATCTAATTTGATTTCTTCTCTCCCACATCTTTCTATATCAAAATGTTTCTAACAACATGATAAGGCACAATAAATTTAGTGTGAGCATTTAAGATATAAGGGTAGAAGTTCTTTATTGCCTTATATACAATAAATTTCTACTATTTGAAGACATTTTCGAAAGAAATCACATTGGTAGAATTAGGCCTAGTTCTACCAGTGTGATTTCTTTCGAAAATGTCTTCAAATAATCAAAATATGGATCATAGAAGCTTGAGTTTAATAAATTTCTACTTATCAATGTCAGGATATTTTAACCTTTCTCCATGCAACCCTAAACTCATAAAAGATATCAAAACATCTACATTTTCTGCATTCTTTTGAGTTAAGGCAATTGCATAACATGAATTAGATCCTTTTTTATCATGTATTGCATTGGTTTAACAATCTTAGCAAATCTTGGAATAAATCTCCTTACAAAATTAATATTTTCTAAAAACGACTACATTTTCTTATTATGAGTCAAAGGAATTTGTAAAATTGTTTTAGTGCACTTAGGGTTGATTATCATACCATATTTCGATACCTCAAAACCTAATAAGTTTCCTTCAATTACAACAATGACAATATTTTTAGGATTTAATGAATGCCATATTTCCTACATCTCTAAAATAATTGTCTTAAATGATCCACATAGTCTTTTCGATTTTTTGAATACATTATAATATCATCTAGGTAAACAACCACTTATTAATTAATCCTTTGAAAGTGATATTCATGACTCTTCGAAAATTATCTTCTGCATTGATTAGATTGGATGGCATTTTTCTATAAGCAAATGCTCCACATTTTGACCTAAAAGTAGTTTTAATTTGGTCAATAGGTGAAACCAAGGTTTGGTTGTAACCTGTAAAACCATTGAGCAAGGAAAAAATATTTGATCTAGAATTTGACTACAGAATTTGGTCCATATATGGGATAGGATAATTGGCCTTTCTAATTCTTTGTTAATATTTCTGAAATCTATGAAAATCCTAATGTCTCCATTTTTATTTTTGACTAGAACGACGCTAGCCACCCATTGTGAATGTCTATATAGAAAAATAGCTTTTAGTGTTATATAATTTGTTCAATTCTTCACTGATTTGCATTTTGAGTTTAGTGTATATTTTCCTAAGATTCTGTTGAATTGGTTTGGAGTCTGTCTTTATGGGAATGACATGTTGAATTATTTTCATATCATAAACTATAAAGTCATCATAATTCTAGGAAAATATATTGGTAAATTATTAAAAAAGTTTTATAAGTCTCACTCGTTGAAAAGGGGAAAAATCAATCCCTAAATTGATATTTTGTGGTTTTTGCACAATTCCTATGTTGACAATTTCATATTTCATAGAGGAACTGAGTTTTGTAGTTTTTTATCCCTTTGAATCTTTTCTAAAAATCAAAACGTTTTTCTAAATGTGCGGTTTCTTTTGGTATAAGCTTTTCTTGTTCATTCTTATTTGACAAATATGCATTCAATAGTAGATCATTCTAACTTTCATCAATGATTGAACCTTAAAATGTATCCTCAAGTGTGAGGAAATCAATGATTTGTGTTGAGTGTGGAGCTTAATTATCTTTCTAATTGTTTAAATGATTTTTGTTTCCGCCACATTAGATCCCTATTCCTAATGGGGTGTAAACACTAACTGTTTAGTCATTGTCACGGGGGTCCAAGGGGGTGACAATGAATTTTATGAGCCTCCCCCTGGTGAGGGTTCAAGGGAAGAACCCTCGAAACTTAAAATATATGAAAAATTTCCTTGTAAAATATTGCAATTTCATAGTCAATCTGGGTTGTTCATTAGGCAGATGATCTCACAGTAGAAGTTATGTTAATTTAGGGCTTTTTTCCCTAGAAGGAAACCCTTAGTTTATATGAGGGAATTTAATTGTAGCTGCGTATTATTATTATGAGCGAAAGAGAGAGAGAGAGGAGGTTGTGTGAGCGTGAAGAGGAAATTACAATGAATTTGTTGTAGGTTGTATCTCTTCATTTTGGTCGATAATATAAAAGGAAGAACTACTTATTTCTCTATGGACGTAGCCAAATTGGGTGAAATCCATATATCTATGTGTCTCTTGTTTTATGTGTTTCAATATTTTTCTGCAATATTGTATGTATTTCATTGCTCCATTAATTTAGATTCTAACAACTCGTATCAGAGCCAAAGGTTTATTTTGTTGATAAAGTTGCATGAGAGAAGGGTTCCAGGCTCAAATGGGAGGAATGGTGGAAGATGGTAGGTTTAGGGTCGAGAAATGTAATGGCCAAAACTACTAGCTATGGAAGATGCATATCAAAGATTATCTATATTAGAAAGATATGTACCTACTAATGAGGCCTGGTATTGCACCAAGGGTGTTGCAACTCCTGTTGGGGCCTGGAATTGATCAATTTTGGTTAACCAAGGAATGAGGAGGAAATGGGTGGAAGCAACAGTTAGCTTGCGGGGGATTCATCTAGACATCAAAGCAAGAACAAGCAATTATGGAAGGATTGTGGCAAGGTGGCAGCAGAAGGAAAAGGCATTTGAGAGAGAAGAAAGGAGGACGGGTAACCGAGGGAAGGAACAAACGAGCAAGAACTGGTAGTCCAAGTGACAAAGAGAAATATAAAAGGAGAGGGCTATTGAGGAAGAGGTTTTTGTTAGTTGGCATGGTTGTTGGAGTTGGCGTTGCAGAGAAGATAGCAGTTGTGGCAATCTAATACTAGGAGACATGAGTTCAACTGAGCAGGATCTTTGGGACTAGACCAGGCTCGTGAGTCTGTACACATGTATTCCTTATATTTACTTGTGACGTATGCCGAGATATATTATATTGCTTTACTATTGAATTAATTGAAAGGAAATTCCGAACTGGTTGCAAAGTATAATGTGTATAAGCGTGTATGATGTGATGAAATACTTAAAATTTTGTAATGTCTTATCTAATGCATGCATTCAGTAGTTCCTGTGCTTTAGATGATATGTTGTTACCTCTACTATGTGTGTAATGTTATATATCTATTATCAATTGATGCTTCGGTTGAGGCTTCCTTGACTTCATGGCGAACCCTTCTTACTTCTGGTCACTGCATGCCTCGGGTGAGAATCCTTACCCCTTGGGTAAGGTGAAAATGTCAACGTCAACCTAGACTATGACGAAACACTGTTGACTTCCCGAGCTTGAACCTAGGGTCTACCCCTAATGACTCTTTCATTCCAAAAAACGGTTTCGTTGCCAGGACTTCAAGTTACAAGAACTGGTTTGGAACATGGTGTCGAGGATATTCAAGAAGGAGATCATGGATTGGTGGAATCATAAGACATATTAGTTTTAGCGGAGCAATCTATCCACATGAATAAATTGATCAAAAAGGTGAGTGAAGAGATTTTATATGCCAATGGTATCAATGACCAGTATGAGATATCCTGGTTTAAGTTTCTAAAAGACTTGTACAATTGGTTAAGGAGACTGAACGAGCAAAATCGATCAGGGAGGATGATGATAGTTCGTTAGAGTTGGAATCCCTCAGATCTCATACTGCTTTAGCAGTTGGACAATGATTTTACTAGAGAAGTTGATTTCTGGGTAAAGACCACGGTGGAGGGATATATAGTTGAGTTTGCTGCTGAAAGTTAACAATCCTTCTCAAAGGAAGAAGTGATGTTTGGGTCCGTATTAAGAGGAAGGTTGACAAGCGGAGTACCGATGTGGATTAAGATGTTTATGGTAGAAGAAGGACTACTGCCTGTTAACACCCAGGTTGTTCCCTATGACTCCCAAGGGAATACAGCCGGGGTAACCACTAACCAACCTTTGGATTATAGATCCTAGCCTATCTATAATCAGAGAGGGCTCTCTCTTTAAGTTTCAGCTATGCTTTGTGAGTATCTTAGGCTAGTTTAACATTTCAGTTTCCTGTTTAAGACTTTGGTTGGTGAACTTTTGTTGTAAGAAGGGCATGAAGAGTGCAGAAGATGCTAATCCATTGGGCATATGGAGTCAGAAGTGAGATAGTTCTGGTGCCTGTGATGGAGAAAGTTTTGTTGCAAGGCTAGATGGCTATTGTTAATATAATTTTCCAATTTTAGTAAGTGAAACAATGGGATATGGAGTTACCGACAGTGTGATATCAATTTGAACAACAATCTCTACTTAGTAGCATAAATGAATTACCAAATAGTGACTGTGAGATATTCAGAGCTTATTGGAGCAGTTAAGAATTCCAATTTAAACAGCTGAAAGTTATGAAAAACATTTATAGTGAAGATAGATTGAGATCAGGGTGTCTCCACGGACAAATCCTGAGCTATTCTATTTCTTTCTTTCCTAGATTTAGAACAACATGTGAGAGTTATGTGTTAAAACAAATAACAGAAAACATTAACAGAGATAGAGAAACACTTATTATATCAAGCCATAGCACTAGAATCCTGTAGCATTCAATGGTTCCAATCACAACCTGCACCAGTAAGACTCAGTTCCTGTAAACTCCAAGCTTTATTTATAACATCCTTCTGCAAGTTACAGCCGAGTTCTCATTTCTTCATAAGAGAACAACAAAACTAACAACAACCCCTTCAAAATTTGTGTGAGGGGGAATATATACAAATAGGTTTTACAAAATATCTAACTGTTGAGTCACTTGATACATTAACTATGCTCACCAAGTTTACAAAATATCATATAAGAAAGTTATTGCTACTCTGAGTGTAAGATAAATGGTCTTTAATGCTGTCACGCCTCTTCTTGACCTTTGGAGGAGAGTGAGTCAGTTGAGCGTTTTTGCTTTAATGTTGAATGATGTGAATGATGTGCCTTTATGCTCTGCCATGCTGAAGCTTTTCTCGGCCTTGCTACCTGTAGCTGTCATTGCTGCTTTTGGTGGCCGAATCTTCATGCTGAGGTGGCTCATTCCACCTTTTGGTCATAGTATATGCATCACACTTTCTGAATGTGATGACTTATATATTTTGATGACAAAATTTAGATGAAGCCTCTTGTTTATAATAATAATTGTATCATGGAGGCCCACCAATCCTGCGTAGGCAATTGATGCCTCAAAATTGCATCCATGGTCTCATCTGCCTCTGTGTATTTGTAGAAGTTCAGAGGCACTTCAAATAGATTGCTAATCTCATTCATAATAAAAAACAAATTCTCTACTCTATCATAGAGACTTTTCCCAGATGCTGGCCCTATTTCCTGTGAGCTGCTTGATCCTTGACTGATTTGATTGGTGGCAAATGTGTTCACCCTCTTTGCATAAACTTCATGTGATAGAAGTTTTCCTGCACTGTTGAGCAAGCTGGGGAGACCTCTGCCCTGTAATGCTGCAAATTTGTCCATGAACCTGTTTACCTCTGTTTGCATATCTTGGCTTCTTCTATCCAATGTCTGTACCAGGCTTTTTAGTGTGAGGACCCTCTTAATTAGCTAGATAGTCTCCATCCTATTGGAGATCCCAATTGCTGCCAGCTGAGGACCTGTCCGGTTATTGAGCACATTGATCTTTCTGCTAGCTATCTCAGGCATACTGCCTAGAGATGCCCTTGCTCTATGCACTTCCCTTTGTGCTTTGCCTATGAGCTCCATTTGCTCATGAATGGTTTCAATGTATTGCCACTGGTCCGTTATTGATTGGCCAATGTGGGTCCACAAAACTCTTCTAATCTCAGCCACCACTTTGTCAAGGGTGAGCTCTTTCTCCAGTTCTTTTATCCTTTCCTTGAGAGTTTTTATTTCTCTCGCTTTATCAACCACATTCTGCTTTGATTTATCATACTTCTCATTTAGCTTGGCCAAATTCTCCTTGGCTCCATTCAGTTCTGTCATCTGGGCTTCGAGGGCCTGGACTTCATTCAACAATTTCTGCATGTCGAGGCTCAGAGCCTGCTCTGTAGATGGTGCTGGTGCTGCTGTTAATGTTGATGGTGCTGCTGCTTCTGTGGGAGGAGGAGTGATCTTTGGAGGCTCCTCAAGGTTAATAACTTTTGGAGGGGGCTGAGAAGCCTGGCCTCCCTCTTTGTGTTGCAGGGCTGCCTGCAGTGCAGCCTCTGTGTCTTCTAGCCTCCCTTCTGTCTGCACTAGTTGCTTGTGCAGTGCTACCAGCAATGTAGCTATCTCTTGTTCTTGCTTCTGCTGAGCAACCTCATCTGTTTGGGGGTGAATGGTTGCTGGGAACTTTACCTTCTTTCTCAGGGCTGCAAGGTCTGCATCTCTTATCTTTAGCAATGTCTGTATGGCATTGGGGTCCTTGGGGTCATGCCCTAGCTCTATAATTATATCTTCCAAAGACTTGATCCTGTTGTCTTTGGCCAGGGAGGATGCTTTCTCCAACTCCAGTTGGGCAACTGTATTGTTTAGGTTGTTTTCCAGCCTTTTTGCCAACATTTCTTTGTCTGCCAATGTTGCATAGACCATTTCACCCGTTTGTTTATGAAGTTCTATTTGGTCCATGGGGTGAATTTCTTTTGCAAGAACTTCCAGGTTGGTTCTAATGTAGTCTGCAGCTGACTGCGGCTACACCGTGGTGGGCATGAAATGACTCATGGTCATTTTTCCTTCTGAAATGTCATAGGCTGACATAAGCCTCTGTTGATTTGTAGGGGCCATCTTTAGCAACTGATTGTAGATTTGGAGCCTGAGTGGCTCATTTCTTCTCTTGATATCAGTAAATTGTTGCTTGATGCTTACCTCTGCTTTCCTTTGATGACTTGAGGAGCTGACCTCTCCTCCAAGATTTCTCTCTTGTTCCTACTGAAAGGAAGTAGCAGATACCTCCATGCTTGGCGAGTCCATTATCACCGATTTCCCCATAGGAATTTCTTCCTCAGAGAGGGGATTTAATCTCTGCCTTTTCTCCCCTTGATTCGTGGACGTGGTAAGGGGAGTCTCCTTCTCTCTGTCCCTCTTCTTTCCTTTTTCCACCTTTTGTGGAGTTTGGAGCACTGAGGTCTCCATTGTCTTCTCTTGCTCAGAAGGCATGTTCTCTTGAGCCTATTGCTCAGTAGGTGCTGGGGCTTCAGCCATTTGTTCTTGCTGCATAGGCTGCCCCTCTTCTTGACATTCTTCTTGCTATTCTTGTTGATGTTCTTGTTGTTGTTCGAACTCCTTTTCTACCTGCTGCTCTATTTGTTGCTCTGTTGTTGGAGGTGGCTGTTCCTACTCCACTTGCTTGCCCTTGTCTTTATTTGCTTCCTGTTGGGCAATTTTGGCTACTTGCTGCTGGGCTGCGGAAGATGAGGCAGCTGCTCCAATTTGCCTTTGACTCGAGGAAGAGACCTGCCCACAATGTTCCAAGTCAGCCTCTTTCTCAAGATTGCTTGTTTCTCTTCTTAGCATTTCTTCTTTACCAATTGGCTCTTCTAAGGTGCCTTCTTTCCAGCTTAGGGCATTGGCA